>JAOYSI010073776.1:0-14105 GCA_025775065.1 Hiodon alosoides | reverse complement strand
GGTCAGGAGCTTGTGTCTGATGTATCAGGTCAGGAGCTTGTGTCTGATGTATCAGGTCAGGAGCTTGTGTCGGATGTCTCTGGCCAGGAGCTTGTGTCTGATGTATCAGGTCAGGAGTAGCCTATTCTAGTCTTTGGGTGCCGCAGTGTCTGCTAGGCTGCCTATTCAGTGTTAAATTGTAGTCAGTCTTTTGATCATATACCGATTGAGCTCCTGTGCCAGACTCAGGCTGACCCGGCGTATTTTTTTAATGTCCTCCATTGCAGAAGGTGCAGCACCCCCACACGTGCCCCAACTGCGGGGGCTTCTCTTTCGTCCCATGCCCCATGTGCCATGGCAGCAAGATGTCTGTTTTCCGCAACTGCTTCACGGACTCCTTCAAGGCCCTCAAGTGCACCTCCTGCAACGAGAACGGCCTACAGCCCTGCCCCAGCTGCTCCCAGTAGGATGGCATGCCTCTGCGTGCCAGTGGTCGCTCCTCCGCCTTGCTCGTCTGTGCAGGACCTGACCAAGGATCGCACCAGGAAGCGTCTGTACGGATTCTTCCATAAATGTAAAGTGGGAATGTCAATAAAAAAACGTCGCTGAGATAAATGAAATATTTAACTGGACAAGTGCTTCCTTTTTTTTTCCTCCTCTCTCTCATAGATTTAGAGTCACTGGTTACAACATTGATAATAATGTTGTTTGCCTCCATTGCTGAAGGATGTTGCCTTATCATGGATTTAATACGGGATTAGACATTCAAGCTATTTATCAAAGCGGTTTGCTTGAAGAGGGAAAAAATTCTACCGAACTGGTTTAAGAGCGTTTGTTAAGGAGCTTAGTAAAAAATAAAAAAATAAAAAAAATAGCTAGGCACATCGGCTTTAGGAGTATAATTACTTCTCACATGTCACAAAACACGGAAAAGATCTGCGGGGTCTGTGGTCACGTGACCCTGGTGTTCACAACTAACCCATGTTTTGGGAAATAATAGCTTTGTGAAACAAGTTCAGAGCAGACGTGCAATGAGGGCATTGCATTTGGCTTATCTTTCGCTGCAATGTGTTTTTGTAATGAGATGGATGGTGAAGGTGCATTAAATGTGGTTTTAATGTCTGCGGTGGGAGATGCCTTTCTGCTTTTCTGCTGTGGAGTTTCCGGGAGTCGTACGTCTCATTTGTATTCATCGTTAAATCAGTATTCCATCTAAACACAGGAAAATAGCACAAAACAAAGCACATAAAGGAAAGAAAACATTATTAAGTCAACTGCAGATCTGCCTGAACCGAGACATCTGTTAGTACTGCCCAGCAAACTGTTGACAGGGATTTCCTTACGTACTGAACACGATGGCAAGTTAATCTCTACTGTTTTGCAGTTCGTTAGACAAACACTGTGACGTCGCTTTAAAGAAAACTTTAATAGTAGTGCATCGCTAGTCGTGTTCAGAAATTACAGACGAACGAGATTAATTTGACAAAGAATAGCCGTGTTTACATAAACATCTGAACAATGAGATATTCCAGAGTTGTGGGAGAAAATGTTGGTAGCGGCGAATATTGAAAGTATACACAGCTAAAAAAAACTCTAACCAGTATGGGCTGTGTGTACCTCACGCAATCATTGGTCATGACAACTTTTCTTCTTTAGGAGTGATTATTCCATTAAACATTTTACGGGAACAGTCAAATATACCACCGATAAACTGGAACACCGGAGACATTAAACTGAGTATTAAAATTTTATGACTTTGCTCCATCTTTGCCAGTATTACATCCCTGTGCTGTTAATCGTATTGGTTCATTTCGAGTTTTCAATCTGGCATTAAAGTCATATCCGAGTTATGAGAAGGATGATTAGAGAACAAAAGAAGCTGACCAAAGGAAACGTTGGAGCTTGCTGAATAATTTAACCTTACTGCTCAGTTTACTGTCAATTATTCAGGCCACAGAAAATACTTTAGCCCAGATTCCAAAGCTCACAATGCGTAGACAAAGGAAGAACTCAATTTAGGAGTTTTAGTGCTGTGTGCCGTTCCTGAAACAGGAGTCTTTGGTTCGGGGTCCCCAGGTTTATTGTATTATTTAGTGGGTACTGAACCTATGAGCCTTGATTTGGTTCCAGGTCCTCGGGTTTATTGTGTTGTTGAGTGGGTACTGAACCTATGAGCCTTGATTTGGTTCCAGGTCCTCGGGTTTATTGTGTTGTTGAGTGGGTACTGAACTGAGGCACCTTGATTTGGTTCTTGGTCCCCAGGTTTATTGTGTTGTTGAGGGGGTACTGAACCCATGAGCCTTGATTTTGTTCCAGGTCCTCAGGTTTACTGCGTTGTTTAATGGGTACTGAACCTATGAACCTAGATTTGGTTCTGGGTCCTCAGGTTTATTGCGTTGTTTAGCTTGCGAAAGCTAAGCCCTTCAATATTGCTGTGATCATTCTGCCCATTCTGGCGAGTGTTTTAGGGAAAAAAGTATTGCCTGTCAGCAACGAGATAATGTTAAACAGCATAGTGGCACTGCAGAAAGGTTATATATAAATGAGCTATTAACCTAAATGATTAAGATCATCAGACAGGTAATACTGTAAAAACACCACCAATGTGACTGTGAAAGCACAGTGGTCGCGCACAAATGATTCAGAAGCTATGTGGCCAAGGGAATATCTCAGGCTAATAAGGGCTGGTTCTACATTGCATGGAAGAGTGTTGGTTCAAATTATTTCAAAGGGAGGTATGCAGAAGTTAATTTAACTACCACTGTTAGTGAGTGAGTTGGTCAGCTGTTGACGGACTTACAGCTGCTCTCTGGATTGCTGCGAGAATCCATTAATGGAAGACCTGGTTCACAGCTACAACAGAATTAAAATGCTGCATTCCCAACAATGACATTTGCAGAGCCGTTAGCTTCTGCAAGATTTGTGAAGTTCTAATGCAACTTTTACGTATTGGAATTACTGAAATTCATCGACAGCAATTTAAATAGAAAATAAATACTTTGAGTATATTTTTTCTTTCAATAAATGTAATGCTTAACTTAACATTTAGGCTTTATTTTCTTTTATGTGTGCAGAACCGGCTATCAAAACGTCATCGTCTGGCTTTATGGATATGACACTCGAGTGTTTTGACACCTCCTTTTTCTAACGAATGTTTATATACTTGATTATAATATAATATTATGAGTAGCCCACTACTGCTTCACTCCAGGCACGTACGTAATGAACCACTGGTTACAGGAACGGGAGAACCCAGTTGCAGTGCTGAGAGGATAGGTCAGACAGGCATAGGTCGAGTACCGGCAGGACAAAGGAATAAAGGATAGCCAAAGACGTGATCAGGGACAAAAGCAATGGTCAGACGAATAGTTACTAGGAAAATACAAAGTCGTAGTTGGGAACAGGGAACAGGGAACAAGGAACAGGGAACAAGGAACAGGGAACAGGGAACAGGGAACAAGGAACAGGGAACAGGGAACAAGGAACGGGGAACGGGGAACAAGGAACATGGAACAGGGAACAGGGAACAAGGAACAAGGAACAGGGAACAAGGAACATGGAACAGGGAACAGGGAACAGGGAACAGGGAACAGGGAACAGGGAACGAATAATGAAAGATGTTGTAGTGAAACAGAAAAGACTTCATAATGACTGAGGGTTAGTGATGGGCTTATGTGTGGAACAGATAACTGAGTTGGAAGGTGCAGGGCCAATGGGAACAGAAGGTGACTGAAACACGGGCTTCAGGAACGTTAACTGAATGATTAGAGAGACAAGTGAATGAAAACATCTACTGCGTAACTGGGGCTGTGTTGTGAACTGTGATTCCCAAAATAACTTTTATTAACTTTAATAGTCATTGTCATCTAATAGATGTATATATGAAATAAAATAAAAATAGAAAATAAGAGGAAAGATTTCTGAAGCTCGCTAATTTCCTTAAGAGTCGCCTAGCACTGCACAGGAAATATCAAATGAGGTGAAGGTGGTGTTTCTGAACCGACTGAACGGTTTATCCGTTCTAGTGTCTCTATAGACAGTCAGGAGATTCCTCAATAATAAGGTTGACATAATCTAGGATTTTGCGGAAGCCAGAGTCAGGCAATATGTTCAGATTCTGATTACAGAAAACTTAAAACTGTGAAGGTTTCTTTTTTTAACAACCAAAATTTTACCAACCAACATTGGGTCTTGAGAATAAAACACAGTGTATATTATGCGTGCAGTTTAATATGGTTAGGTCCTAAAATTAGTTTAGATATCCAATACAATATCCAATACAACAATATATATATTTATAACAGTTTATGGCTGTTTTGGACCAAACATGATTTTAAAATGAAGTTCCTTATTCCCTATTTTTTCCGATATTCCGTCAATGCGTTATGTAGTGCATGCTACCTTCATCTTCCTGCTCACTCAGCGCGTGAAAGGAGAAAAATGTCCACTGCACGAGAGAAATCGTGACCGATTTCGCAGGCACGAGTCGGGCGCTGAGAAAAGAATAAATAAATAAAAAGAAGGTAGAATTTAAGAAGTCTCTGCGAGGATCGCTGGATACATTTGTCACCACTTCTAGAGAAGACCGGGTACGGCTGAGCAAGTGTTCAAAGCTAGCGGTTGTGAACATGCTAATACAAACGCACTGGAGCTCTTCCAAGAGTTGAGGATACTTCGAGAGATAATTCCTACAGTCGTTTTCTCAAAAAATTGGAAGGAACCGTTCCTAGCTGTGAAATTGCGCTCAGGATCCTACTCACTATCACAGTAACGGTGGTATCGGGCGAGCAAAGTTTTTCAAAGTTGAAACTAATTAAAAACTATTTGCGCACTTCCATGTCGCAGGACGCACTATTTGGGCTCGCACTTCTTTCAGTTGAAGCTGGATTACAAGGCTCTTATTGCTGAGTTTGCGGCCAGGAAGCCAAGGAAAGTGACTTTTCCGGTGAGTCAGACTCACTTGTTTGAGTTACGTTCGAAGTTTTGTTTATCTGTAATTTTTCTATATCAATGTAAACGTCTGTAATAGCAATATCTATAGCAGCTACAGAAGTATTGAAGTGTAACATACTGTTATACTTTAACATGCCAAAATAAAGTTAGTTATGTGAGTTATGTGCATGCGACCGCAATTCTTCCGCATGCATGAGCCTCGCGCGTCAAGTTCGCACAGGGCCCTTGCGACGGGCCTGACTGCAGGATAAATAACATAATGGGATATACCGTAGGGTGGTCATCCCCAAATTATCCTAAAGCTTGCCTTGTCCAGACCAACCACTTGAACAGAATTGAGTCTCTGGATCACAGCTCTATTTTGACAGTAAAGGGAAAGACTGAATTTCTCTCGCAGAAGTCCGGGATTGTGAAATGAATATGGCACTCGCACGCGTCCATATTTAGGAATTCAACCTGGTTTTATCTGTTCGGTTATTTTGAGGAAAAACCTCCTTGATTAACCAATATAACAAACCAAGAGGCAGAGGCAGTAGACCGTGAATTTTGTAATAATCTATTTTTCAGTGTATTTAAAGTTGGTGCAGAGATTTGCCGAACGATAACTACTCAGTTAGGTGTCCACGACAGGACTCTTAAGTTTTTAGGAACCATCTGCATAATTATGTTTGTTTCCTCCTGATAAGGAGAAAATATCACTTTCCCTTTGGCGATGTTTAATAATAATGACATTGTACTTGTTTCACGCGCAATATTTAGCATAATAATAAAGCATTTCCAATTCTAACCACAAAAGGTTATCATTACCAATTAGAATATATTCATCAATGATATTCAATTCGTTTTTCCAGTTTAATTTTAATAACCCTGCATTTAGTTTTCATAAACAGTTATTAACTAAACAGTCAATATAACAGTAATAAAATAATAGAATAATAATTTAATGAAACAAACCCAATTTCTATAACAGTAGTACAAATAGTAAATCCTCATTAGCAATAACATTAACCGTTTTAGAAATTATTTCGCAATAAAATATTAGTTCTTAGGCCAAAAGTTCCTCTCCAACTTTTAAATCCCTGGCAGCGGTGAAAATAATAACGTCCCTGAAAACTATCATCTATCTTCACCTGCTGATTACTTCCAGTTCTGGATGGCAAGGGCATGGCACAGTCCTGGCATCCATACGGCACGTTTTCCCTCTGCTGTTGCAGTAGAAGTATAAGTAGCCTGCTGCGTCTACAACAGTCTCTTCTAACCGCCTCTTGCCCTCCTTTTGCGAAATGGGCATGCCATGATAATCGCACACAGCCTCGCCTTTCAAGTAATTCCTTTCAAGTGTGTGCACCATTTCGACCTTTTACAGGGTCATTCAGGATGATAAGACCCATTGATTGGATGGCTTTATAGAGCTCCGCCCTGATGGCTGGTATCAGACAGTTTTGGTTTCCATGGCACCACGCTCATCAGCTGACTTGATGCGGTTCTTCTTCCATTCCTGGCGGTTGATACACTCGCTCCACCTGGCCTTGGTTGGTCATCTGTAGAAAACAGGTGAGACCAAATGTTGAATATCATTTTTTTTATTATGCTGTTTCTCAGATGCTTTTCAAAGACAACGGTACAATAATTCCCCCACCTGGACCCCCAGAAAGCACACCCAAGGTAACAGTGGCAAGAAAAAAATTCCCTAAAAGCTGGTAGGAAGAAAGCTTGAGAGGAACCCAGCTTAAAGGAGGCATTCATCTTCTGCTGGCGGGCTCTGGGAGTTATGATTGTTTTAAATAATGTTCAAACATGGTCAAATGCACCTACGAGAGGTTGGCATCATATCCACGTGTCTGTTCTGGGGGGGGGGGGACTGTTCTGTTTTGTTTATTCAGTCAGGAAAAAGTCTATCCATGAGAATGTGCTAAAGCAAATAAAGCAGAAATTTGATCTACTTTGCACAGCCCTTATAATTTGTGTTTCAGTAGACAATGGAAGGATCAATTTTGACAACTACTACTAATTTCTGTTCTGCATTCTCAGAAGTAACTTCCCCGCCAGCGGTATCTGCCCAAGCCAACGTGTTTTTAAAAAAAAGTCAGCACGTGCTATGTCCTGATAGCTCTCGCACTGGATTCGCTGGGTACCTGAGGAAATAGTTATCTGATGGAGTGTTGCCAGGTTGATGTGGAGTGGAATGCTGTTGCTGGAACTGCAACAAAACCACAGCTGTTTCCCTGTTCTAATAATACCAGAATTGGGTGAAGGCAAAACTACCTAGGGCCAGGGGGAAACCACAATGGTTTCCTTGATCAATATGTATCAGCAAAAGGGCCAATCGTGACATTAGGGTAAAAATCGTGACCAATAGGGGTAGTAAAACACCGTGGCGACGCCGTGGGCACCTCCCATTAGGGGAAGGGCGGGTATGCTAGAATTGTACAAAAACTGGTGTGCAGAGGATCTTGGTTTGGTTGTTCTTTTTCTGTCTGTTAATATGAGCCATGTCACCTTCGCTGTCTTGTCTGTTCGTCCTGGCTGCTTCATTCCTCCATCCTAGGGAATCCGCCGGCGCAGCAGTATCTGACCAAACAGTAAAATCTCCTAACAGTTTTCAAGAATGCCAGAGAACTTTAAAAATCCCTGTTCTGGAAGCACTCCCGGGAGGCGGCTGGGATAACCTACGTAACATCGACATGGGTCGGGTGATGAACTTCAACTACTCCCAGTGTCGGACCACGGAAGACGGATCTTATTTGATACCGGATGACATGTTCACGGTACCTCAAAAACAAAGCAGAGTGGAGCAGAGTTCAGAGTTAATTAATAACTGGTTGCAGGACCGGAGCACAGTGGCGCGTTCCATCAACTCAGACAACTCGTTTTCATTTGGTGTGGCGGAAATCTTTTCTTCGTCCCTTGATGGAAAGCTGTCGACTCAAAGTAAAAGGGTGAAGACGCACCAAGTTCAGGATCGGTCAGTGACATCCCGAGTGCAGGTATTGTAAAAATTACGGGTTTAATCCTGTAATGAAAAAAATCCCATTTATTGCACTGAATCAAATTTGATAATGTTTTCTTTTCATGAGTGGTAGAAATAAGAGACTGAAATAACAAGAAAACATTGTTAAACAGAAATCTATTTTTGTTTGTTTGTTGTTGTTGTAAATACTTTTCCTGTCTCG
This sequence comes from Hiodon alosoides, assembly GCA_025775065.1. Lineage (NCBI taxonomy): Eukaryota > Metazoa > Chordata > Actinopteri > Hiodontiformes > Hiodontidae > Hiodon > Hiodon alosoides. Next base: position 6,000 of record JAOYSI010073776.1, on the reverse strand, counting down.
CACACTCAGACAGACTATGGAGGTCCTCAGATATTTACCTAATCTTTGCATGCCTGTCATAGTTCATCTTTATCTGTTCCTCCAGCTTCTGAGAAATGTGTGGGTTGTGTTTTTTCTTTTCCGAAAATGAAACAAAAAATTTTTTTTGTTAAGATCACTTTTAGATTAGGTGTAGGTTATTCGTTTTACCCATTTTTATTTTGTTGTTTTAAAAAAAAAATACATATCCTAATCCCATTCCTCTACCATTCCTTTGTTCTTTGTCCTTTGCGTTTATCTTGTTTGTTATCTTGTTTGTTATCATATTTTTTATCTTATTTGTCATCTTATTTGCAAAGTGTTGAAGCTGCTGAGCCTCCTACTCAGTTCCTCACTGATTACTTTATTATTCAGTTTTATTCTCAGTAAATCAGTCAGTTTATTTTTGTATAATGCTTTTTATATGCTACATGACACAAAGACACTTTACAGAGACAACGGTACAATATTTCCCTGTCCTAGTGCCCCAGAAAGCACACCAAAGGAACATGGTGGCAAGGAAAAAAATCCCTAAACTGGTCGGGAGAACCTTGAGAGGACCTAGGCTGGCCGGCACCGGGAGTTATAATTGTCTTAAATAATTCATAATAATAGTTAAGTGTGCCTGTGGTAGGTTGGCACCTGACTCTTCTGGAGGAGCCAGGGAAACTCCGAAGGTATCATGTGTCGTTTTTCTGGTTTTCCTGTTTGGTATGTTCTGTCTGGAAAATGCAGTCTTTTCTGGGCTTTGACACAAATTCTATCCATGAGAATATGCTAAAGCACATAAAGTAAAAAAACTTGATCTGTTTTGGTCAGCCGTTGTATTTTGCGTTTTAGAAGACAGGAGAAGGCAATATCTATATTATTGATTCCTCTTCTGCATTCTCAGGAGTTCATTTGGGACAATACAATTTAGCTAATCTTTGTTCTGCGTTCTCAGAAGCCTGGTGGTTAACTTCCTCTGCAGTGGTTTCCCCCTGGCAACGTGACGTAAAAAAGTCAGCATGTGACATGTTTTGATAGCTCTCCACTTCCTCTTCAATGGCTTCTTCTGATGAGTTCTCATCCTTTGAAACTAGCATTCACTTCAACTGGGAATATACCTGTATTTTTCTATAAGTTTACAAACCTATGGCTATTCATATTTGTAATTTGTGGTTGCCAAATACGTTTAAATTTTTTATTTTTAATAAAATTTTTAATATTCATGTTGAAAACCAATACAATGCATTTGCTATGGAGTCTCTGAGTGAGGTTGAATCTTTTGTAAATCATTTTGTTACCTACTAATTATCTAGGCCATGCTTTGGACATCGTTTTAACTCTAAGCAATGTGTCCTTAGGACGACACAAGGTTAATTTGAGTCTGTCTTAAATTTAAGTAACTTGACAAGCTTAAATGGGAGACCCTGCAGATTTCCTCTTCACTGATGACTCAGAATCACAGGATAAATGGGTTAGGGCTAGGGTTATTGAAATGCATTCTGCATGAAATGCAGAATCAGGGAGTGATCCAAGACAACTCTTTGTACAACTCGAACGTTATCGGCTAATGACGTGATCTGGATTTGAACCAAGAACTCCGTCTTATACAGCTCCGTCTATATTTGGAAAATATTTATATTTTTCTTCGATAACAGATCCACTCCTGTGATTTAAATTCTTATTCTTTTTTTTTTTTTTTTACAAATTATATATATATATATATATATATATATAGACATATGGAAATAAACTATATAAATATACAATATGACACGACTAGTTTAACATACATGCAGGTTTTCTAAATAAACTGCTGTATCGCCAAATCAGTTGGTCCGTGTATCTAAACTGCTTTCTCTCTCCTTGCCTTTCCCCTTCCTCTTTCCAGGTCCGTAACGTTGTCTACAGTGTGAAGACCAACCCCAGCTTCACACTGGACCAGAATTTCAGGGAGCGGGTCTATGAAATCGCAGATGCTCTGGAGAACAACCAGACCAGGCTGGCCTGCTACCTCTCGGGAATGCTGGTGCTGAACTACGGCACCCATGTGGTCACCGTGGTGGAGGCCGGTGCCAGTCTGGTTCAAGAGGACTATCTCAGATCCAAGTTTGTGTCAGACAGCTGGGATAGTTCCAGCTCCGCTTCCATCGGTGTCTCGGCTGCCTTCAATTTTTTCAAAGTTGTCAACTTCGGATTTAATAGTAAAAGTGAGTCCTCCAGCTCAATGGAAGAAGCTCAAAGCCAGCAGTATGTCAACAACATGACCTATTCAATGACGGAGAGTCATGGCGGCGTGCCATTCTACCCTGGTATCACCTTGCAAAAGTGGCAAGAAAGCATCTCCAATAATTTAGTGGCCATCGACCGGTCAGGTTTACCATTGTTCTATATGCTCAACCGCGATTCTTTGCCGGGCTTACCAGAACCTACCATCAATAAAGTCATCAGCGTGGTCAGCGAAACCATCAAGACTTACTACCGCATCAACATGATACCCGGTTGCCTAAACGTAGATTCGCCAAATTTTAATTTTCAAGCTAATGTCGACGACGGATCGTGCCAGGCGCCTGCTACTAATTTCACATTTGGCGGGGTGTTTCAGACCTGCAGTCTGCTCACTTCGGATGCCGGGGGTTTATGCCCAGAACTAGAACAGAAAAACCCGTTAACGGGTGACTTTTCCTGTCCGGCGCAATACCGTGCCGTAAAGCTGCATAGCGGGCAGACGGAACAGGGCTACAACAGTGTCGAATGTCACCAGGAGTGCCACACGTCCTGGTTTATTTTCAAACGTTGTCACGACGTCTGTGTTAATGTCTATAGGGTCATGAGAGTTCGCTTCGACGCGTACTGGTGCGTAGCGGAATCAAAGGAAGTTTCAGCTTTTTCGGGTTATCTTTTTGGTGGGCTGTACACTCGCTCGACCCAAAACCCGCTCACAAAATTCCAGTCCTGTCCCGCCGGGTTTGTAGCTTTGAAGCTGTTGGATGGGATGATGGTTTGTGTCAGCAGCGATTATGAAATGGCGACCAGGAATTCAGTTCCGTTTGGGGGTTTTTTTAGCTGCGACACTGGAAACCCATTAAGAGGCGAACGAGGGGGTGGGGGTTCGCTTCAAAAATGCCCCGATGGTTTTAGCCAACATTTAGCTGCAATAAGTGATGGTTGCCAAATTCTGTACTGCGTGCGCTCTGGTGAGTTTACCCGTGGGCAGTTACCGGAAGTAAGGCTGCCGCCGTTTATCCAAAAGCCTCTAGTGAGCTATGCCATGAATAACACTGTCATGGAGTTGAGTGAGTATGACATGTCTTGGACTAAAGATTCAAAAACCAAAATGTGGAAGATTACACAATCCTTCCAACATGACGACAAGAGCTTGTCTCCAGGTTCTGTGGTGGGTGTTGCCCTGGGGGTATTCGCTGCGGTGGTTGTCATAACGATGGGGTTTTACGGCTTGAGGAAGAGGATGAGGAGGAGGGGAAAGGTGGGGTATAGGGAAATTGAAGAGGAAGCTGGTAATGGAGAGGAAGCTTTGGAAACCCGAATGGAAACAAGTTTGTCTGATCCTAGGCAACAACTTTTGCCCTAACAAGCATATAATATGTTTATTTTTAATAAGTAGCTTAAATTCTGCAGCAAATCGTTTCCTTGTTTAAAAATCTAACTATATATTTTACATGGGGTCTGAGTCTTTAGCTGAATTCAGTAACTTTTGATTCAGCGACTTTCTTATTACCATATAATAAAAAATGGTGGGCATCATAGGCAAATCTCTTAAAAGGTGAACCAATTTACACCTTTATATCTGTATAAATAGATTATTAACAGCCACAGTTTTGGGAAACAATAAAACAGCTTTCCACAGCAGTATAACGACTGCAGTCTGAAGCAAAGCCCTCCACAATCCTTGGAAATCCTAAGAAGAAAGTCGGTTAGCTGAATGAAACAAGCTAGTTAACGTATCGAACGACTTAACTTTCTGTAGGAGTGGCGCCACCAGCCCCGTACAATGTCCCATGCATTACATCTTCCATCATCCTCTTGCTTCACTGAACACCAGCCCTACCTGCTGCCCCTGACCACGTCACCCCCGGTCAGCAGCACACAGCATCCAACTCTGCCAGCCTGCAGCTGAAAAAGTCACCTTGGGCACATTGAAAGCTAGCTGGCACTAAGACTGGATGGCAGCCCCTGCCATGCCCTTCTTGATACTGGGTCCGCTGTCACCCTGGCACACCCCCAACCTGCTTTGAGAGGGTGTGCACTTGGAACCAGCTGAAGCAAATCTGACCAAACCAGTGGTGAACAGGCTGAGATCTTTCACATGGTATGGAAGGCCACAATCCAGGAACCTTTAGTTCTGACGCTAGATTTTATTCCAGTTTGCTGGCGAGCTGTTCAACGCCCAGGCTAGCTTGAGGAAGCTTCCACCACCATAGGCCGTCATGTGTGGACCTGGAGTAGAGGCAATGCCAAAGACTCTGGGCCTTGCTTCAGGAGTAGGTTCTGCGTTGATTATTGCTGAAAAATGCCAAGATCAAGGATAATTGATAACTGCCCCGTATAAATGAGTCTCTGGACCAAGTTACTGTCTCCTCTTGGTTCTCCTCCCTCAAGGTCTTCTCCACTGGGTGGGGTTTGAGGCAGTCCATGCCCCTTTGGCCTCTGCAGTGTAACTGAGACATTCGAGAGGCTCACAGAGAGGGTGCTGTCTGGGCTACCACCAACCCAGTGTCTTGTATACCTAGATGTCAGGAACATGTCCAAGGTGCACCTAGAGTCTCTGATCCTCCCATTTTGAAAGGTTCTCTGGTTCCTGCTAATATAACTACACAAAGTAATAAGCGATGGCACCTTTATATCAGGAAGTGTCTGAGGTTGCTAATAAACTGCTTCAAATAGTTTGACAGGGTGACAGCCTAAAACTAGAGCCAGTGCTTTAAACCATTTTATCGATAAATGATAAAGCATGTGACTAATTAACTTTGTGTACTCTAATAAACTTGCAAGCTTTGTATAAACTACTATAACCATTTAAGCTTTGAATGAATTTGAGTAAACTTGTACTGGAGCTGAAATGAAAAGATGTCCTGATTCTAAACGATCAGATAAATTGTCGAAGTCAATGGCTTTATTGTCATTCTTCCGCATACAAGTATACATCTGAACGAAATGTTGTTTGTTCGGACCGAAGTGCATAAACAATGAATAAACAACACTGCGAAATACAATTAATTCATTCAATGAAAAAGAATCGGGGAAAGGAAAAATAAACACAATCATCCTTTTAACAGTAAAGATGAGCACCTCTTTCATTGAACTCTCATTGAACATATCCTTGTATATATCCAGCAGATGGCAGCATAGGATAAAACGTGAATTCAGGATCGCAGCCATCCTGAGAATGTATTTACATATGATAACCTCTTTCGCTGAGACAGTCTACAATTATTGCATATTAAGAGTCTTGAGAGGAGATCAACACTTTTTCTCCTGGTACAGCAAGCCACCTTGGACGCGATGTAAAACTATTTTCGCAAAAAAAAAAAATCTAACTGCAACAATCAAACGTATTAAATAACAAACTAAATACGAAGATTTACTTAAGTAAAAAGAAGTAGAAATAACTTAACCCAAGTGACTATTACATTACCTTACACACTTTACCTTCCCATCGGTTTTTCACCGGCGACTGCACCCGGACCTTTAAACCTGATGCCACTAACCTAAAATCATTTTGGTCTGTTCACTTCTTTCCCCGTACTCTCCCGGCTTCCTTTAAGCAGCAGCTGTAATGTCAACAGCAGGATTAATGTCAACAGCTGGATTAATGTCAACAGCTGGATTAATGCCACATGATTAATTGAACCTGTAAATGCATAATGGCACGGCTGCTAAACAATACTACTAAATTATATAGTGGAATGGGAACAATTAAAAAATGCGGAATCTCACTAATTGACCCTCACACAATTAACACAAGAATCAATATAT
>JAOYSI010073775.1:6192-19446 GCA_025775065.1 Hiodon alosoides | reverse complement strand
TCTCTCTCTCTCTCTCTCTCTCTCTCTCTCTCTCTCTCTCTCTCTCTCTCTCTCTCTCTCTCTCTCTCTCTCTGAATATTTGAGGAGCGGTGCATGAGAATGGTGCTCATTGGCCTGATTTTATTTAACTCCTGTTTGCCACCTTCTGTCCACTACCACATCGTCGTTAATAAACTTACCTGCACGTGTCGATACCCCCCTTTGATACCCCTTATTCTTTAAATGAAGTGTCCACTGCAAACGCTTTCAGTCCTCGCTCACCATTAATCGTGATGCTCATTCATCCATTTATTTTTGTTACCTCTATAGCAATTATTAAACTGTTAATTGTTTTGTTAAATTGCCACTAAATGTTTTCTGCAACATTAACCTGTTTGCATTTCTTGGAAGCATAGCCAGTTCCATATTTCTGTTTAATTAAAGCAGAGTGTTGGAATAAACTGCAATGTGAGACAAATGTAAACAGAATTCTACCCCTTGTTAATTAGCCAAGCGCGATGATTGATAAAGGGAGTTGGATTGGCTTAGTTTCACTCCAGTGAGCCCTGAATGAGTAGGATTGTTTGTTGGTGCGTGCATGCGTGTGTTTTTTCTGTATAAGGTAAGGAGGTCTAGGCAGCCTTGGAATCCTCAATGGACACTTCTTAAAAGGCGACAGGATCCTTCACTGTGATAGCCTTGTCTACTATAGGATCATCTGCGAGTGTTTTTTATATGAAAGGCAACCACTTGATTCACTGATTATCCTGTATTCATGAAAAAAAAAGTCCTCGATTGAGAGAGTGACACACCTAAAAAAATTCCAAGACCTTGAACATACTGATGATCTAATTATAGCAATTTTCTTCAAGTATCACTCAATCTCATTGGATGGTTTTTGGAGGCCGAGGTTTCCTTTGCTTGCTGATTACGCACCGTATACGCACCCAATTTTTTCAGTCTTAGAAAGGCTTCTATGAAGTAGTTATAAGGCACTATTGAACAGTTGCTTTGCGCCAATAACTAAAAAGTATGTTTTTATCTGTATGGATGTTTAGAGAGGAACCCTGACAACAAGAAAAAGGATATTCAGAAACACTAAATACAATAATTTCATAAAGTGTTAATTTGGGAATACATTTGAAAGCACAATCAGATACTTAACAGGTTTATGTAGAAAAGCAAAACTAAACACTTATTTAGAAATCTTTGTTTACGGAAAGCACGTATCCATCTTTCCCAACTGTTCACAATCATTCAAAATTCATCACATACAGGGCCCTCAGTTATGCATATTTCCAAAATTCAGAGCTGGGAAGGCATAGATTTTCGCAGTATTTGGCAGTCATGGGCACTGATCTTTGTTGTTGAACCACGACGGTGATGTCACTGTTGCCTGTGCTACAGCACCGTGAGAAGGTTGGTTAATCCGGAGTCGGGTTACTCACACAATCCGAGATTTATCAATTGCAGCAAACGGCCCGGACTCCTTTTTTTCTGTGTTTTCCACTTTAAATGCCCTGCCTTTTAAATCCGTCTACTTTGGTCGCATGGGCTAGGGTGGGGAGCTGTAGCAGAATTCTAGCTACAGAGAACAAGAAAAAGGCATTGTAAAAAAAAGAGAGAGAGAGCACTATGTTTTTACTGAGGGGCCTTTATCAGGTGTGTGGGGGGAGAGGGAGGGAGAGAGAGGGAGGGAGAGGGAGGGAGAGAGAGCATGAGAGAGAAAGATAGAGGGAGAGAGAGAGAGAGAGAGAGAGAGAGAGCAGGAGAGAGAGAGATAGAGAGAGAGAGAGAAGGAATTGGGAGAGCAGGAGAGAGAGAGAGAGAGAGAGAGAGAGAGAGAGAGAGAGAGAGAGAGAGAGAGAGCAGGAACACAAGGATGATGAGCACGTGAGTAAGATAAAAGAAAGAATGAACCACGATCAGAATGGAAGGAGAGGTAAACCTGTTTGCCAACTTCCTGTGAAAGTGTGGCCAACTGCAGTCTATGAAATGTAATGAAATACTAAAATGTTTAGTTTAAACGCATCTTGTAAATGTGTTGAAAGTCTCTGTAATTGCTAGTATTTGATGTAGTTTTGATGATGACGTATTTTACTCACGACTGATAACATTGTAGAAAACCACGATGGAGGCTTTGATCATGATGGACATCTATTGTTACGCCTGGGTTTGTAAAAAAACATGAACTATATAGAATCGTTCCGTAGGAAATGTATGGGGAATGACCTCTGAAAGTACATTTCTTGTGGAAACAAGAAGGGTACATTTGGGTACAACAAGTGTACATTTGCAATTGGTTAACTGCATGACACGAGACTACTTAGATTATAGTGAGGTTAGGGGAATATCAAACTGGAATTAAAATATCAGTATCTTAGAACTTGTCATGTACAAACTCAGTAAGTACAGTAATTCATTTTAAATTAAACATTTTAAACTATGAGCAGTTAGCTGGCCAATGTTAAAATAAAACACATTTGACATTCGAAACCTGGCCTGCTCGTTACAGGTTACAAACGATTTCATCGTGTTGTAATTCAAACAGGGTTTTTAAAGCGCCATCTTAATTATTTTGAATGGATGGAGCCACCTCAGAAATGTACCCATTTAAGCTTAATTTAACTCAAACCAGGAGGGAGGCAAGCTTGTCCATCAAGCAAGGTCAATACAATTATCTGGGGGGGATTTTGCTTTATATCAAGTCAGTGGGAAAGCAATGCATTATTAATTAAGGTGACCCGACCAAACAGGTAGTGGAAAAAATGCCTGGAAAGAAACCTCCAACAGAATGTCACTCTGCAGTGGCCACCGCATGCACACATGTGTAAAGCTAGGGAGGGCTTGGAAGTGCTATTCTGGGATTTAGCACTATTGTTCCAATTTAAGTTTTTCTTCAGGCGGAACAGCAGGCTTCTATTCAGACAGTCCCCCAAGTGCTATGCGGCAAGGCTGACAATTCCAGTTTTTGATGGCCACAGTATCTGGGAACTCCACCATTTATAATCCAAATAACGATTCAGACTAGATTATTAAAAGGCACGGTGGAGGGAAAACCTGTAGACACGGTGGTGCTCGAGGGCCGGAATTGTCCACTTCGACTCTTGAGTCCTGATATGTGGTTATTCGGGTGAATATGGAAGATGAATAACTCTACCCCTAATGTCCCGAAACCATGTGTTAAACCGTGTGCCCTGCGGACTGGAGCATTATCCTCCTGGACGGCGATCCTCCCAGGAGGGACGAAACCGCATCAGAACAATGCAGATCATTGGTCAGGATGGAAAAAAAAAAAAAAATTTCATGCCGCATCAACTCTGCCTTACAACAGTGAGAGTGGAACCAGGCTATGCCAGGGAGAAGCAGCTCTGGCCATTAATGAAATGCCAAAACCGTTTACTTTGGGGCCGGGCGCTCGGGGTTTTTACTTGGGTTGTCGCCGCACATTCGCATATCTATTTGTCGAGAATGCAGATTTTCCCCCCTCTGTCATATATGATGAAGGGATAATCAGATGTCAGACAAAAAGCATACCGTTACTTTAGTGGATTCAACACCGCTCCAATGAGAAACCCTTAAGTGTCATTAAATGCCTCAAATATTAATTTCCTAAGTGCAAAAGGTTTTTTAACGGTATGCCTCTACACATACTGTTAAAACCTTTCACAGCTAGGAAATGTATATTTTGTATTCCGTATATGTATCTCAGTGAATTAGCCAAACAGATACTGAGTTTAATAACAAATGAAGACTACCTTTCTTTGGAAGAGATCAATGATTTTTTCCCCGAAAAGGTATGGATAAGAGGGTATGTGTGGTTCAGAAGTATTAAAGGAAATCTACAATGGAATAGTAAATGATGCCTATTATTTGCATGACAGGAGCACATACGAACAAATTACAGTGCATCAGCTTAGAGCCCTGATCAGGCCCTATCTCAGCCTAAATCTGGTCCCAACCTGCAACATTAAAACCTGCCACCGAACGGTTCCAATAACTATGAGGCCTGAATTTAACTCCAAAGCATTTACACCCTGCCTGGAATTGCATAGCGCTGTGTGGAGAGTAGAAAAGTATGGTTTCTTATAGGGGTGGGCGATGTGGCTTAAATATCATATCACAATATTTGAATGATACCGATTTAGTGTTACAATATACATACATACATATACAACAAAACAACCGATTGCTTTAAACCTGTTAAACCTGCCTGCAGCCTGTACTCATGTAAACATACAGCCTACAGGTTTGTCATTACTCAAATTCAATTCAAAATCAATTCATTTTTCACAATATTCACAATGTTCCAAAATGCCTATCATGACACAACGTGAAACCAGTATTTATTTTCTAACTAGTTTATTGCGCAGCCCTAGTTGCTTAATAACCTCTTCACACAAACACACCCAGACTTCTCTCCTGGTCTTTTTAAACACCTACTACTAACCTGCTCCGTCACCATTCACAAAAACCCAGCACACAGAGAAAAGAAAGGGCGTGAAGTCACACAGACCAGAATTGTCTGGCTCAGTAGCATCACAAACATTTGCACATTAGCTAGCTACCTTTCTAGCTGACTCCCTTCCTAGCTAGCTATGGTTACGTGGCGTGGTGCTGGAAGTGGCAGGGTTGCCAGGGGTGTGACCCAGGCAAGCTGGATGCATGAAAACAAGCAGTTCTTTTAATAATTTCAGGTCTGATTTAGGGAAGACCCCAAAACAAAACAACCAAACTTGAGTAGAGGGGGGGAAACAGACCCCTTTGGCTAATGGCCGATGGTGATTAACCCCAGAGAGACACGTGCGTGTTGGGCTGGTCTCACAAAGGAGGTGGCAAGCAAGCGATGTAATCGGGAAAGGCTTCCACTTTCTGTAACGCTAAAATCTGGTGAGAGGCAGTGATGATCTTACCTTCTTCAGCTCCACCGGGGATTTTAAATAATGACAGCCTCCTCTGTCTCTTAATGAAGCAACTAGATTAAACCATGCTTTATTGCCAGCAGTGGAATTCAAGTCTGGCTGCTGTCCACGGTACCGTATTTGTTCATTGGTTGGGTGTGGTTGAAAGAGCTGAATCCACTTATTTGAACGGGTGTCCACATACCTTTGGCCATGCAGTGTATATCCAATCACAGTGCTTACGTATTGGGTGACTTTAATATGGGCGGGTGAGGTTAATATTTTTGCTCAACATAAAAAAAAAGAAAAATTCGCCTGAGCACGTCGGAGTGCGGCCCTCTACATCCGTTTTACATGTTTACATTATTGTTTTACATCGAGGCTCAAAGTAGCCCAGCTGTCCCCTCGCGCCATGGCGGGGAGACGAGAAAGCTGAACTGGAGACATAAATACCACTAAAGAGAGTCACTAAGTCTCCACAAGGCCATTTCAAAGGCTTAGCGGTCCTTATGGACGCCATTACACTAAAACGGGTTTCCACTAGCATGCATTAATTTAACGCCCTGGACTTACTGTCCCACATAAATAAGAGCGACGTCTCTGCATTTCCCAAAGTTATCTGTGTTGGACGGCTGCCATCAATCTGCCTTGAACTTTACTGCATCTCTGAATAAAATAAATGTTAAAGCAGAGAGTAAAAACCACGAGCAAATAATTAATCCAGCCGTTAAAGCGTCATTTGATTGATGGTAAATAAATAACTTAATAAGTAACACATTCATTTTTAAATAGTTCATATTCAATAACTCATACAGGTTGTTTTTTTTTTTTCCAATGATGTTGTTGCATTGCCATGATGTCAGAAACTGAGCACGTTTTCTTCAGCAGGGGTGGACAATTTGTGTCTCCATGTCTGCCGGTCTTGGAGCTGCCACTGCATTGGCATCTGATGCAGGCCTGGGGCCACCTGGTGAAATCATTTCAAGTCCAAAAAAAATTGCACCAATTAAATAATTTAGGGGACGAGGTTGTTTGGAGATGTGTTCGGCCCTTTGCTGGCTATGTTTGTTTTTTCATTTGGGCTCCCTTTCAGATCTTAACACTGCAGTTCATTATTTTGTTTGGTTTAGGAGTGCACTGGACTTTGCCATGCAAACAAACAAATGAGGGAACCGTTCTCTGGGTACTGGGGCTGAGCCGGCCCGGGTCTTCGAAGCAAAACAACCAAAGGAGTCACACCGGCAAGTCGTCCTTCATCTCTGTGTGAAGCGCTGGAAACACCAACACACTAATGCTCACAGGCACGTTCTAATAGTAGTTTTAACTCTTTTAGGGGGTGCGAGGCCCACGGTTAGGGTTAGGGTTAGGGTTAGTATTTGGGTGGACGACTGAAAATCAGGCCCAATCTGTGGCGGCTGATCATATCAACTGATTCTTAAAAGCGTCAAGTAATAAATTCAGTATTTAACATATTTACTCAATGTTTGCATACAATATAATGTTAAAAACTATAATTTCAAACACGGCAAAATGTAATCCTTTCGATTGTAGGGAATTGTGGACCCCTTTGCGCCGGTTATAAAAATACATCTTTACAAACTGTTCCAACAAGCAAATTTCGTTCGTTTGAAGTTGGAGAACAGAGGAGCATGAGAGAAAGTGAACCTTATACAAGTGAAAGGGCTTTAAAATTACAGAAAAGTGAGTGACGGAGTGTTTGATTTTAAGATAAGAGCGAAGGCTACAGAGGAACATGATTGCAGAGACGAGGGTTTCAAATCTCTCAAACTTTTAGAACGGGAGTGGGGTTGCTGCTGAAAACAGACGTGTTTTATCACATCAGTCATCCAAAACTCCAAAACTGAATTGTTTCAAGTGTTACATACTGCGGCTGAGTGACTGAAGGAAATTTTGAACGTGATGACTGTTTTCATTTCCTAGCTTAATTATATATTTTAAGTGCTGCATTAACATGGAGCAAGGCTAAGCAAAGGTTAAAAGATAAATATGGTCATTTGTGATGGATTCATAAGGTTTCGTAATCGTGAAAGTAATACATTGAAATAGATTTTCTCTGATTTCATAAAAAAACAACCTTATAAACCATACAAAACCATTAAAAGTGGAGAAAAAATATTTTTTCTTATGTTTTGAATGCAACTCAGTATATTTTATGTGCTAATTCGTTATTAATACAGTAATTTTCTCCTCTGAAAAATATCAGTGTTAAACTATATGATTTAGTGATATAGAAAAGACACACTCTTGGCCTAGTACAAAAATAACTGGGATGTGGGTGTCCATAATGTTGGGTAGCACTGGCTATAGGCAGGCATGGGCAATTTCTGTGTACATTTTCTCACATTTGGAATGATCTCAACAGGATTAATATCTCTAATTAGGTTACACAAGCCATCTACATCTTGCATCGCTTGGGTTCTGCAGCCCCAGAGATCAGGAGCCTGACTAACCCAATTATTTAGAATTTTGAGTCACATTACTTTTGTAGGAAATGAAAAGAAGGCCCTAAACTGAAGCACTGGAATGATATATATATATATATATCCCATGACACGTTGTGCGTAATTTGGCATGTCTGTCCAGAATTCTGTGGTTCTTAAAAGGAAAAGCCCCATTGATGATTGTTTATATTTCTATGTCAGGGAATCAGAGTTAAGAGTTATGTGCTCATATGTATATTTTTTATGTTTTCCTGTTCTAAGTATTTGGCTTCTAAATACGACATGCATTAATCTGCACACACATGCATCATTAAAACATTATAATCAATGCCGGACTCGCTGTGTTTCAGTAGGGGTTATCAGTAGGGTTTGGCTAAATTGATTGCCATAGGCAAAGATTGATGAAAGGCTGGTTTCAGCTGTTGAGTAATGGGAAACTTCAGTTTTATTTTTCTCTCTTTATTTTTTACATTTTTTTTAACTGTAATGCTTTGAAACCTAGCATGATCATTTGTTCCGTTTATGCTATTTACAGTTTAATATCTACAGTATATTAAATGGCACTACGTAGTGGGTAAAGAGAAGGCATGTTTGAATGACCTTTCCTGAAGTGCTTGGTGCCATAGGAAGTTTGTAGATGTGTTATTTTTGCCCATGGCCGTTTGAATAGGTTTGCCTTTCTACAGGGCTCCCCCTTTTTTCAACTTTTGAAGAAATGTCCGGACTTAATTGGCGCTGTTAACGTCTTTCACGACATTAGTTATTGCCAATAACCCTGACTCGTATCCTTGTAGAACGAAAAAAATCACCTTCAGCGTTCCTAGAAAACGCCTTGTAAATAATTCTAAATTAAAATGCTGCGTTGCTAAAGCCGTTAGCTCCCTCCGTGTGAGTGCTGTGTTTTCCCTGTTCTGACAGTTCCATCCCGCTGCCTGCGGCCGGCGTTCACTCACTTGGATCACGCCTCGACTGACGCATATCCCACCAGTTTTTTTTTTTTTTTTTAAGTAGTCCCTGACTTACACAACAAAGTGCACAGAACGGCCGAGGAAGAGAATCGGAGAAAAGATCAATGAAGACATCACAGAGCCTAAAGAAAATAAAATGCTGCTACCAATGTAAACGCCCCCGCGGCAGCTAAAGAGTATTTTCTGAGGAGTTAGGGCGAAAGGATATGGAGAGACAGCTGACTTGAGATAGTCAATATGGACCTGAATAAAACTGTTACCCAATTAATCGTAAAGCAGTGCCAAACGCAGTGGAAATTAATTTGTATTGCCCCGAGACGTACCTTCAAATCCCTTTCTATCGCAAACAACCACGCGGCAGGAAGTTAAGTTATTTCAGTCTGCCGTTTTAAATGATGTGAAATTGAAATATACCCATTCTGGCCTTTAGTCCTAAACTGGAGCTCAACAGAAATGAAAAATAAAAGCAAAAAATAATTAATGTTCCTAAAATTTTAAATAAAATAACCTTGTTAATGTCCTACTCAGCTCTCACGCAGAACTTTCAGACTGGCTAAGCCGTTCCAAAACAACACTAGAGGGAAACTTTGCGACATTGGCAGAAAATGATCCCTTAATTAATTGGCAATGGAATTGAAAAACAATGTTAATACAATCCAAGGTACAAGGGGAATTGCAGTACTTGCAGTAATTAAAATGTTTTATTTAGGCATGGCAGAGAGGTTGAATTACGTTCATGAATTGCAAGCTAGTTCTTGATCTGTTGAACAGGGGGACATTGAATAGTGCTTGTGTAACCTGCATCCTGAAAGGCACACGTCTTATACAATGCCTGTTTCGTGCAGCAGGGAATTCACTGAAATCAGTTCAGATTTTAGCCAGGTTAAATTATTTCTTCGAGACTAACATCAGGGCCCCTCTAGGGGCCAGATAATCACAGGTAAAGTTCCCGGCTACTTATCAGATTAATATCAGTTTTAATAACTGGCTGCATTAGCGGCTAACACAATCAGCTTTAAGACCAGCTCCCATGTCTGCTCTCTTATTCGATGGGAGCAGAACACATACATGTCATTGTTTTTGTTTTGAAAACTAAGTATGGACGTCACACAGAACGGGGAACACGGACAACGCTCCCCATAGAGTGGATCTCGTCGTATTCTTCCAGGGGATCAGGCCCCATACTTTGCACAGAAAAACAATCTAAATACTTGCCTTAGTTACAGCACATTAATTGTTGCAAAGTATATTACAGTTATTGAAAATTACTAAGGGGTAAGTAACTGCCACCCAGCGGCCTGGATCCACCAACCCAAGCAGGGCAAGACACCGGTAAGTAGGGGGAATGCAATAATCTATTATATTCCAGCCAACCCTTGTTGCAAAAAATAAACAAGAAAGAGGCATACAAGGACAAACGACAGTAACGCTGCACCCTCTCATAACTTATCGCTCCCCTGGTTGTTGATGGAACTGGGCCGACTTTGCTGCCGGTCTCCCCACTACTGCCCTCCGCTGGCTTACTACTGCCAATTAACGGGCAGCTACAGTGGTGTCTCCATCTGTCCAACACGACACGCGTTGGGGAAGTGAAACGGTTGCTAATGGGTGTGAATACGCTGCAAACAACCGCTAAGAATGCATACATGCGAAACAGCAAAGATTACCCAATATCCTGGTTGTTCCAGGCCCTCAACCGAGAGTGGAAGGAATGAGCCGGCCCCAAAAGGCAAATGGCAGACACGGGTGACAACAGGTAACCGAGGTAACGCAAAAACGCACAAAAAGTCGTGAGCTGCAGCCAATGGTGGGGCGGTCGTCTAGGCTGCTGATTTTTTGTCCGGACGCAAGCGCGTGCCACGCATATGCAAAAACCCGGCTACCATCCTGTATATGGTGAAGGAAGACCACCTCTTTTTTTTAAATTAAACTTACCCAAGTTTTTTTTTTCATGTTATTGAGCAAGTCATTAGCTGTGAATATTATTTCACCTAATTATTATTTGACATAATGATCTCCCTTCTCATTATACTATATGAAAATCGCTCCATAAATGAAATGCTATTGTTATTATTATCATTGTATTTAATACATAATTAACAGGCAGGAATCAGCACCTTACTTTTTGACATTTTGAAACACACTGACCTTATCTCATGCATTTACTGTCTCATTATAATTTACGTGTGATATGCAGGTTTACATGTGGAAATGTGGTGAGATTTTCAAACCTTTTTTTCCATTCATTAACTCGCCATGGTTGGATCTGATCTTCTCCGTCTCCGTTGACTGCAAACCGCACATTTTCCAGGCTTCCGGTGCCAGACGTGCACGCGCATCATTGCTTCATTAGTAACTGACACCGCATGGAGGCTCCCCCATGCCGGCTCCGCTGGTCTGAAGGCTCAGGTCTGAAGGCCTGAAGGTCTTACCCACGTCTGAAGGCTCTCCCATGTGGTTCAGATCTCTGCCGGGGGGAGCTGGCAGCATGAACAAACACAGAAGCAACAGTTAAGAAAAGCCCCTTTGAGCCAGACCAAGGTGTGACGGCAGGATGTCTGAGGGATGACGCAAAGGCTACAGAGGCAGACCCCCGACGTACCCCTGGGCGCTCTTCCCTTCGGCCTGAACCGAGGGGTGATGTAACGCGGAGGCAAACGGGACCGGGGGCCCCGTTTCGGCGATTTGTTTCGCATGCAATAAATGGGCGACAATGCGCTTGATCAAAAGCTGGGGTTAATTAAGCAGAAGGGACGCAGCGATAAATAAAACAATATATCCTAGAGAAGGCTGCTTTGAGGGGGTGCTTGGTGAATCATGACAGCTCATTCTAGTTGTGTGTCGGTTGAAAAATGAAATGAAAATCAAGTTTCACATGCAGATCAACAGGGTTATAAAGTCCCGCAACTGTAAGTGCCCCGCAGAAATAAAAAATAAAAAATCTAAATAAAAAGCTGCACCAATGTAATTGTTCAGACCTTCGCTGGATCTGAGCCCTCGCTACGTAGATGTGGGTCGTGTTTGCCACGGGCTAATCATCACCTTGGAATGTAAAAGAGCTTTGGCCTCGCTCGCCGCGCTAACTAATGTGTTTGTTCAGGAATGGGGAGGGATATGCTCCTTCACAGTGGAGGAGAATGGCAATGCTCTGTGTTGCGTGTCTCCGTGGGGACGGCTCCGACGATACGCCGCTCCTGCATTTGTGATTCATCGTGGTCCCGGCTTAGGTTCAAAGACCAGGGTTCGGATTTCAATATTCATCATTTCTGCCCGCTAATTTGAAAGAAAAATGAAAATGATTTGATTAACAAAAATTGCCTTCTCTGGAATAGTTCCTGACTGATCTGTAAACAACTGTAAACTGTCTTTAATATGGTGAGTTTCCTGGTTAAAACTAAATCAGCCAACTTTGTCGCTGAAAGCTACACAATAAGCTTCTTCATTGACGTTAGCATAGGAACTATTTTGTAAAATGCAACCATCCATGTTTTTATTTTATCAAACAAATGAATATAAAATTGCTAAATATTGACAATGTTTTATATGAATTTCTATACATTTCTGTAAAGGAATAGAATAAAAAACAGCAACAATATAATAAACAAAAATAACATGGATCACAACATACTAAAAAAAGACCAGCCCACCGACCATTTACCCGACACACACAATACAACAAACACAGTAAACAGTAACAGTAAAGAGCAGCGGTGTAAAAACAACTGAGGCACGTAGCCATGGAGTAGAGGGACTCCTGGCCACGCAGGGCAGCGAATCCTTGGTGACCATCAGCTGCCGAGCAAAGAGGTCTTTCAGGGTTAATACTGTCGCTTAAGAAATCGAAGTGGAAGCGGGATTTTACATCTGCAGCTTGCAAGGTCAGCACCAGCATTTTCTGGCTCGACTGGAAGCTGGCAGAGGGTGGTGAACACGGGGGAAACATGTCCTATAGCAGCACAGCCTCATTTTGACATATTTATTACATTTATGGAAGGAAATGTAAGAAGGCCTTTTGACATTTGACATCCCCCGCCTCTCCCAGTTCAACAAGTGCACTCCGATTAAAGACCAGGAAGGCCAACTCTTTCATCTGTCCCGCATAGCACCATGTGAAATCCGCTGTTCACGGACGTTATCCTTTGTAGCGCAACACCTGCTTTCTGTGACATTCAAACAAATTCCCTATTTTTAATTAGTAATGAGATTTGCATTTGCGTGCCTAAAATATCTTGGCGAAATGAACACAGGCAGGGGGGAGCAGAACTGACATGAACAAAAGCACAGTGAGATATCTGTTAGGTCGTGTTTTTGCACGAGAATATCATATGCATTTTAAAACCCAAGACTTGATTTCGTATAACAAATGATGCTGCACAAATCATGTGTTTTATTTGGCATATACACCGATTTACAATGTATCAAAGTAAAAGGAAAAAAATGTCAGTGTCGGACCCAGGTGCCAGAAAAATATTGAGTATTGCAGGAGACAGGAAATAGATCTACAAGGTGGTGAAGTACACGTGTATCCCCTGGCAACACTGAAGAATAGAGGCTGAAGTATCTCCTTTTTTCTCACTTGTATATTCTGATGTAGCAAACATAAAATAAAATAAAATAAAATAAATAAATAAAATAAAACACCTAATTTAGGTGGAGGAAACAGTGGCTGATTCAATATTTTCTTTATTGTGAGCGAATCTGAGGGCATTCTGGTAAGAAATATATATGTTTTTTGAAATTGCACACACACACACACACATGCCACACGTTTGCCGCACTGTTATTTACAGTAAGTTACAATGCTATAGACGATATTCAAAGTGAACAAATCCCACATTTATTACTGCGCTGAACTATAAAACTGAAAAAAAAAATAAAGACAAGTCATTGATACCTTATTCATTAATTGTCGTTTGTGGAAATTGACTCCCAAGGCAGCACTTA
>JAOYSI010073774.1:0-19446 GCA_025775065.1 Hiodon alosoides | reverse complement strand
GTGTGTGTGTGTGTGTGTGTGTGTGTGTGTGTGTGTGTGTGTGTGTGTGTGTGTGTGTGTGTGTGTGTGTGAGATTTTATACGTAACAAGTTATTACTCAGCTAATTAGTTGCATTGTTCCCTTATGCACTTTTCTAATTTCACTGTGTAGTTAGGCAGCCCTTGGAGGATCTTGCACTTTCAGCTGGGTAAATTAATTTCAATGCACACGCCCAGACTCAGCAACCATGCTCATTGGCAGACTATCCAATAAGTTTAGGCCTTTGAGCGATATAGCCTTCTCCTAGTAATCTCCTTGGTTTTTGCTGTAATTCCTGATAAAAGGGGATAAACTTTCTCCATGTGGCATTCACCAGTCTCCTGAGAACCAAGAATATTATAAACTCACAAAACTAAAATACACCGATAAGTCACCAATAGCTTTTTAATACTCATTTTATTCAGATTGCTTAAAACCCAATGCTCTCAAATTATGCAGTCTTTCGCCATGTATAGGAGACATAACTATTCAGAGTGAATTGTTACGAGGATTGTCCATCCAATTTTTGAATTGGTCTCCTTCACCCACCCACCGTCGAACCATTGGCCATTTTTAAACAACCTGTATGTGAGGTTCAGCACAGATTGTGTGGGAGGCAATCCCTCGCTCCCATCTCTGGATAGCACTCTGTCGGTGATACACAGTTGATATGGGGCTCCTGGTTACAATCAACAACAACGTTCCCTAGATTGGAACCCTGCAATCTCTGGATCATAGGGCTTCGACTGCTCTGGAGTGAGCCCATAGGAACCACTGCCAGCAGAGCCACTCGGGATGCTAGAATTCCTTTTCTTAAATGGATGGGAAATGTTATATCTCATCCCTGCCTTTATTTTGTCTCCTTTAGTACTTTTTTTTTTTTTACTATTTCCACAATGAGAAAAAATATAAGGAACGCCTTTGTAATTAAATTACTGCATTTTTTTTTTATTTTTTTTATTCCACTAGTGACAAATAAAACTTAAATAATTACGTAGAAAATATAGGGTTCAGTCTGGCTGAATTTCGCCTGATGAGATTTTATGTGATAGTTAATTTGATATGTGTTGGCCATGAAGGTTATTGTTGGAAGCAGTAAGTTTTCAGTTTCTTCTTGAAGGCAATAGAAGCTTCAGATCGTCTGACTGTCTCAACTTCTACTGCCTTCAAGTGGAAACTAAATACTTATCTCTTCCAACAAAACCTTACACCACAGTCTTGAATCTCCGCTTGAAACTGACTGCTATATTTATGCTATTGTATGTTATCTCCTTTGTAGCACTAGTCTTTGTATCTTGCAGTACTTGTCAGTAGGGCATGGTAGCTAAGTATCTATCAGTGTGGGTCAACCCCTAAACTACGGCACTTTTTTTTGCTGGATAAAAAGCGTCTGCTAATTGACTAAAATATACAATGTCATTTTTAAACATCATACATGCTGGGGAACTAATTTTCCTTGTTGGGGTTTGAGACACCAGTCTCACTTTTCTTCACCTTTTAAGCAACATTTTTTTGGCCCCTTGCCTATATCCCAGGTTGTGTGTACCTAAAGGTGAATGAAGATGGCCTAACAAATTGGCTTTCTAGCTCATGTTGTGCTTACCAGGGCACTCATATTTTGGTAAATTTCCCCTTGAGGTGTTTACATGGGGTAAACATGTCAGACTCTCCTCAGGTACACTGAATGGAATTCAATTAGTGTCAGGGGCAGCAGGGTGGCGGATTAGCTGAATGGATTTATGTACCATGTGAACTTTGCTGAGCACAGCAGCCTGCGGCATTAGAACAGATTGAACCCCGCACCAGGACTACCAATCTAAGTGCTTAACCCAAGAGAGAGTACAGAATTTCTGTGATGCTCCTGGAATAATCACATTTGGGACATTCTTGAGACCCGCAGGAGAGTTATGTATGGTAATCTTTTAGACTTGCTTTTTTTTCCTGATTGACTTGTGTCATCCAGTTGTTTGTCTCTGCTGGGATCCAAGAAATTGATGCAAGGTGGCAAGGTTTTGAAAACAACAGACAGCATTTGGTTCATGAATGTGAATTTTTTGTGAATTTATTGCACAGCAGAGGATATCATCCAAGTTACAAATGCAAGAATCGATAACCTGCACCAGTGGTTTGTTTACAAAAATAAGTTTGTTTCCTTAAAAACCTCAGCAGAGGCCTGGATGATCAAACCAGAGTTCCACAACTTTCTGCCGAGAGCAGTATTGGCATAGGCTGTAATGCCGATCTGCTTCTAAAAGACAGGTAACAATCCCCATTGAACAGTATGCCTGGACTCTCCTTGATGTCCTACCTGGAATTCAAACCACCATCTTGGGTCATCACGGTTTTGCTGAGACTCGCTGCTGTGTGAGCGTGCTTTGCTCCAGCCAATGGGCCCAGCGATGCCCCCTGACTCCTGCCCCCTCAGCGGGGCTCAGAAAGCCCTGTGCAGGCTGGCCCACAGCGGCCCCAGGCCCCAGCCCCTGCTGCGTCCCCTCCACGTGGAGCTCGGTGTCTATGTGCAGAAGATTCTCACCAAACAGAAGAAGAGGTAGGAACAGCGTCTTTCTCCTCCTCCTCCAGGGACTTGGCAGAGTGGTCCGGACTTCTTATAATGCTGGCTACCATATCAGTGCAGTATCCTCAGCTGATGTTTCTTGTCTGGCTCTATATTCAACTAACCTTGAGAAAACTGCATTTAGATTTCTTTTTGGTAATCAGTTATAAGAGTGCAAGATGGAACAACACTATGGACATCATAGTTTGGACATAGATATATTATCATAAATTGACAGAATTCTTGCCAAAGATGTATTTAACTATACCAACAAATTGTGTATCATAGCTTTTCATGTGGAAAATATAAAGCATCATTACATTTTACATTTTGTCATTTAGGAGACACTCTTGTCCAGAGGGACGTACAAAATGCTGTAGATTCAGGGTTCACAAGTGTAATACGAAAATCATATATTGATACATCTGTGAGGGTAAAACTGGGGAATTAAATCAAGGACTGAACATAAAAGCGCTGTCCAATTCTAATTCCCTCATCTAATATATGTTTTCTCCTTTGCGCTCATACTACTTCACAAGTAGTATATAACACGTTGTTAAAAAATACTGCTTTAAAGAAGTAACAAGCAAGTGAAAAATGAATGCTTCTGACCAATTCGGTTACAGTCAGTTAGTGATAAGTGAAGCGTCTCTGCTTTTAGAATGGCTAAGCCCTCCTTCAGCAGCAAAGTTGCCACGGCAACCCAGGAATGCAAGAGACAGAGTAGGCAACACTGTAGGTGGTATTCAGCAGTTGTTCTCCCTTGAGCCCTTGAACATTAAGGCCTTCTCCCTTGGCTAATGACATGGCAAAACAGCCCTTCAATGTCAACGCCCTCCTACTGCAGATAAGACTGTCCTCAGCAAAGCTGCCAAACTTTACTGTGTGGAAATATCTTCAAGGTATTTGTAGTCAGTAAGCAATGGCACAACACTAAGACAGACAGGAAGGTGAGCAAAGAATCTGATACTGTCCAATACTAATCTGTGTTAGTCTACAGCTGGCCAAATCACACAGGCATGCTTTTACTTTCAAGTTTTTTCTCTTAAAGAAAAACAGCAGAAAATGAAAATGCTTTCAGTGAGTACCGTATCTGTGGTGTATATCCACTCAGCAAAGGGGAAGTATGGGAAAATAAGAAAGAATAATTTTCAGATATGCGCTGGCTTCATCCAAAAATTTATACATTTTGTGGTCAAAGTTCAAAAATGTATGCTGGAGACAATGTGTAACAGCACATGACAAGGCTCTGTGGGTGTTTCTTACATAACCGTAAGAAAATGTTGGCCCACTAGACAATGTGCAGCTCAAACTGTGACCCATATTTATTGTCCAGATTCTCATTTATAGGCGAGAGGAACACAGCCACATAACAAATGTGTGACTGGGTGTAGAATGCACGCTGTGTCCATACAGTGATAAGCTGATATTTTTTAGCTGCTGGTACTATACCATGCTTCATGGATATTGTGGCTATGCTAATGTTTGCTGCTGCCTTTTGTGCCCAGGATGGAGGCATCTTGTCTGGAGTTGGCTTTGGAGGGTGAGAGGCTGTGCAAAGCAGGGGACTTCCAGGCAGGCACATCATTCTTTGAGGCTGCTGTCCAGGTGGGCACAGAAGACCTCAAGACCCTCAGTGCCATCTACAGCCAGCTGGGCAATGCCTACTTTTACCTTAAAGAGTACACCAAGGCTCTAGAGTATCATCGACATGACCTCACACTTGCAAGGTAAGGGAGGTGAACCAGTTGCTGTGCACATTTATTGCAGCTGGCTAGATAGTCATGCACAAAAAGCCATGGAGCTAAATTCTGAGGCATTCGTTATTCTTTCTGAAGAAATATCACCTATGAAAAAATACAGAAAATACATTATTAAACAACTACAACAGAGTAAAATATCAATTGGATTTCCCAGAGTATTGTAAAAATTGTGAAAGAAAGGTCCATTGATTCAATACTGTTCAGCTCCATCAATCAACGGGGAGTTCCATCAAATAAAGATTTTTGTTGTTGTATCATGTGTTGCCATGATTATATTCATTAGCAATTGGCTCCTCAAGGTCAGACTAGCTGAGAGTTTTCCCTGTAAAGCTGTAAATCCCCATAAGACAGATGTCTTTTACAAGAGAGAACTAAAACAACGGATTAATGACAGGTCTGTCTTTTTCCAGGACCATAGGGGACTGGATAGGTGAAGGAAAGGCCAGTGGGAACCTGGGAAACACCCTCAAAGTCCTGGGGCGTTTTGATGAAGCGGTAGTGTGCTGCCAGAGACACCTCGACATTTCCCGGGAGCAGGGCGACAAGGTGGGAGTGATGCACGCGCCCTCTGCGTCACTGCTTTACAATCCGTGGCATATGGGCTGTCAGTACTCAGATCAGGGCAGCAAACTTTCCAGCCCAATACGTGCTCTTTCCTGAACACTGAGAGTTTTCAGTCTCTGCCTCCCACAAAGTTTTGGGAAAGGAGGACTGGGGGCAGCAGAAATCCGCTCTGTATTTCCGACTCCCATCCCTGCACTTGTGGAAATGTATACTAGGTAGTAATGTAATGTA
Organism: Hiodon alosoides; assembly: GCA_025775065.1. NCBI lineage: Eukaryota > Metazoa > Chordata > Actinopteri > Hiodontiformes > Hiodontidae > Hiodon > Hiodon alosoides. The sequence continues at coordinate 14,315 of JAOYSI010073774.1, read as the reverse complement.
ATGTATAAATGATATGCAAGATTATGGCTTGAGGCATGTTCTCCTTACAAAACATTTTGTTGTCATTGCGTTAGGTATATTATAACAGTTAAGGTCTTCTGCTAAAAAAATTAAAAAATAGATGAGGCAGCAATAACTTAACTTGATATCCCTGAATCCACCTGCTAAAGGTAGAAATGTATTATTCTTTCGTCACCACGATCAATGTCTACAATTAGTCAAGAATCCTCATACGAGTTCTCTATTTGGAATGGTTGAGGGGTTCCGAGTTCAATAGCTACATTTTAATTAGTGAATGAATTCCAATCCTAATAATGACCTGAGTTAAACAATGAAGAGGCAAAGGGGAACACTAACCAACAGAGTCTGTGGCCCCTTAAGGACCACTGCTGTGAATAGATTATTGGAGGGTCATAACCTGACATTGAGCTGACTGTGCTCACATCAGGTGGGAGAGGCCAGGGCACTGTACAACATAGGTAACGTGTTCCATGCCAAGGGCAAACAGCAGTTGTGGGGCTGCACCCAAGACCCTGGAGACCTGGCCCCTGATGTCAGAGACACCCTGCGGAGGGCTACCAAGTTTTACGAGTGAGTCTGCCAGCACCCTCTCTGCTCACTGTGCAACACTCAAACTGCCAGCAAACATATGCCCACACACGCACACACACACACATGCCAGCACACAAACAAAAAGACGCACGCACGCACACACACACACACGCGCGCACACACACACACACACCTGCACACACAGGACTTGCCCTCTTAGTTTTCTAACTTCCCAAAATGTTTTCAACAGAAGATGGCGATATGAGTCCAGAAATGTATAATACATATTGTTAGCAAAAGCAGACATGGATATCAAACTGTTGGGTTTTCCATTTTTGATTTAATCGAATGTTCATGATAACGGCCTACAGATCCATCCCCAGCAGAACTCTAGGAATGCCGTCATATTACCCAGCAGTCATTAATCTGAGATTTGAGAGGGAATTTTCTCTGAGATGTCCTCCGGGACTTCCCACAGACTTTTTCCGGAGAGTTTTGCGACTCCTCGTTGTGAGGTGTGATTAAAGGCTATTTCCTCTGCGGTCTCTCGTCCCTCCACGGTGTCCATAGCACATCAGTGAAAGTGACACCCCAAGCCCTCCTCCCTCGCTTCATTAAGTGAGTTTTCTGAAGTAAATGAGTCACTTGACGACCCATCAGTGCTTGGCTCCATCAGCTCTCCCCGTAAAAGCCAAAGGCAATTAGTACCCTGACAGAACTGAACCACTGGGACTTCAGGCAGCGCAGACATGAGGCTTGCGACTGACGAAGCGTTTTGGTTTTATCAATTATAATTGGTAATCTCTTCTTGATAGTCAACGGAAGTGCTGTAATGTTCAGTATGAGATGGATTTCAGGTCAATGTCAATGGTGAGCACTTCTATTCACAAAATATGTGTAAGCACCGATGGCCATTTGATTATGGAATTATTAATAAGGGGAAAGGATGAAGAGGAATTAATGAAATAAGGGGAATTCTGCGTTATCGTCCTGGGAAAACTGTCACATTTTTAATGATTTAAATGTAGTGCTTCTTCTCACAAATATACATCACACTCTGCTTCCCTAAGCTAGTGCTTAATCAAAATGTATTCCCTGCATTCAGAGCAGTTAATTAATTTTCTGATTTTATTTACAGAAGGTTACAAAATGGTAACACTAGGTGTAAATGGGGAACAAGTAGGCCTACCACACATGTGTGGCTCATCCCTTTATGAGGCAAATGGCATCCCAACATGCAAAATGTCTTGTTTAAAATATTATTGGAAAGGCCTGGTTGCCTGTAATGGCTATCATTATTATTTATTTTTTTAAAGAGGGCTGATGTTGGGAAGCGTTTAGTAGGAACTTCAGCAGCCAAGACAGCTCAAGTTGATCATGCTTCATGAGCAAAGGTTCCGCATGGAACTCCAGGCAAAATTAATCTTCTGAAAAATTGCAAAAGCATGCTGAAGCCCTCACATCATCTAGGCGTGTGTTAATTGACGTTAATTGAAAGAGACAGAAGTCCTGACGGCACATACAGGCTGAACTGGCTGCACAATGTTACATTGGCTTTATAATTTTTTTGTCCACTATCTGTATCCAAAGAAAAAGGCAGATGTTTCAATAGTCATCACCATACAACATTGCCCAACACTTCTAATGACCTTGCTCATTTGCTCGTGAGTTCATGCAGTTGACATTTTTGTTCCGTATCAGGATGAACCTGTCTCTGGTTAAGGAGCTGGGAGACAGGGCTGCACAGGGTCGGGCATTCGGAAACTTGGGGAACACTCACTACCTTCTAGGAAACTTTGTGGAGGCCATCAAATTCCACAGGGAGGTGAGTTGCCGGCAGTATGTGATACTGATTAACTGAACCTTTGTTGCCTAACTGAATGTTAAAAATCAGGTCCTAAGCCAAGACAATTTGACCGAAGAGGAACAAAACAAAGCAAAACTTGTCAATTTTTCATCTCGGCAGCGGCTCTCCATCGCCAAAGAGTTTGGGGACAAGGCCGCAGAGCGAAGGGCCTACAGTAACCTAGGCAACGCTCTCATTTTCTTGGGGCAGTTCAACACTGCCACAGAGTATTACAGGTGAGTATGGAGACATGTTAATGCATTGACAGGGGCTGGACAATATCGTCGCCTCGACCAGACCCAAAAGCTTGTTATTGTTGTGGCTGAACTCTGCACCTTGCACAGGAAGACGCTGCAGCTCTCGCACCAGCTAAAGGATCCAGTAATGGAGGCCCAAGCCTGCTACAGCCTGGGCAATACCTACACGCTCCTGCAGGATTACGAACGCGCCATCGACTACCACCTTAAGCACCTGATTATTGCCCAGGAGTTGACAGACAGGTAATGTTGTCGGACGGGTGCTGTCAGTTCCTCCTCCTCCCTTGTATTCTTTAAAATTATTTTTATTTATCTGGGACCACAGGGTTGGGGAAGGCCGTGCCTGCTGGAGTCTTGGAAACGCCCACGTGTCTTTGGGAAACCACCGACAAGCGCTGAACTACGCTCGCAAACACCTGGACATCTCCAAAGAGGTATCTTAAAGAAAGCAGCTTGCTGTATATGCAAAGTGAATACTTTTAAAATATCCCAGTGAGATTTTTGGAATATGTGCATGATTTCGTCCCCATGACTGTGTATAATCACAATAATCATGTTGTGTTTCTGCTAGGCAGTTGTGTACAAACTAAAGTAGAGTTACCTGATGCACATACAAGCTCTGTTCCTATTACTCAGAAATCTCTAGATCATATCTGATTATCATCAGAGCAAAGAAACCTAATATGCCTAATATGTTTGGTTTACATAATTTCTCCTCCTTTTCACTGTCAGCATTATATAGTCTCTCAACATGGCAGTGGTTATACAAACGATTTGAGATAGTTCCTGCACCCAGATTCAGAGGTTAAAAAGTTTGTTTTAAGTTTATGATATGCACAGTGGGGTCCAGGGTAAGCAATGTTCAAACATTTAGGCTCAGCCCCCAACACCACTCCGCCCCCACGTCGGGCCAGCTATTGTCTCTTTATTAGTGTTATCCTCGGAGCTATTCACCGTTTCAGCAGACTGTGAAATGTGGCCGGGTAATGCTCTCCCTGGAATGTGGTTGTGACCCAGCTTGCGAACCAGAGCACAAAAACAACAGTCTCACCAGGGCATTCTGCTGCTGATGACGTGATCCCAGCTCTGAATGTAGGAGTTTCCGGCTGATGACACAACTGCTGGCCTCCCATGGCCCAAAGCCACACAAACAGCCACATGTCTCACACAAACGCCAGGAAAATCAGCCTGGAAACTAGTTGACAGCTTGAAGGCTCAAGAGACTTGAACCAAGCTGGACGGTAGACCTGGTGGGGAATGTCCAAACCTCACTTTTGATCTTAAAATGAATGTTAAAAATTGTTTGAATCTCTGGAGATCCTAACGGTAAAAAAGACTACTCATCCCAGAAGTTCTCTGCAGATTGGAGACCGGAATGGAGAACTGACGGGTCGGATGAACGTGGAGCAGCTGATAAAGGCACTAGCGATGAGCAAGAACGGCCTGTCACCTTGTGAATCTGAATTTGGGGTGCAAGGTAAGAGCAGGGTCTTATCTAGTGCCCATGTACTAGATTATCCTTGTTTTTAATAGTTAGTGGTCCACTAATATTGTTTTATCAGAGCAATCAAGTGCTGTAGATCAATGGTTCCACTTAACTGGAATGGCATGGCCTGAACTTCTACATTGACACCATATGCTACACAGCTGCACATCTAAATTGATGTTTGTAATAAGCATTATATAATCAAAATAGTACACATACACAGCATATGCAATATTTAAATAGGAAAAGCCATCTCTATATAACATTGTTACACTCAATCAATAAGACACATATAATTGGAAGCATACAATAATATTTAATTGTGCTATTTAATATCTACACAGTCATTAAAGTTTATTGAAACTAGGCTTCCTTTGGAAATTCTGTATTCATTGGGTTCCACAGGAACAAAACTGTCATTGCAAACCCTTAATGTGCTCTTCTATCGCCATGGTAACAACTTGTTAGCTCAGGCCAGGGGTTTGCTGGATTTCTGCGATAGGTCTGAAGTCAGTGTGTTGGTTTCACGTGAGAATGGTCAGTAAAGAACCTCATTTTCAGAAGCCTCCATGCTCGGAGTCACGCTTTCCTCAGATACTGCCATTTACCTGTTCCTTGTTAACGAGCTATAATCAAGCACCTGAGAATATTAACATGCTACTGCATCTGAAGACTGCAAGACCTATAAAACAGGGAGGCGTTTGATTGTCTTGGCATGTCTGAATTTAAGCTACAACTATGGATGTATTTTTTAACGTTAGTATACATATTTCGAAGTAACTTCATGAAAAAGTGAAAGACAAGGTGGCGAAAACGAGGATGAAATGGTAATCATTCTTTCAAGGCCACATAAAAGTCTCTAAATGGATCGTCTTGTCTATAATTAGAGATAAAGAACATGCAATGTTTTCAAAAGGCAGTTTTCTGAACACACAGTTGCACACGTCCTCAAACATGCCCCTGCCCTTCACAAGAGTGTGTCTGTACTGAGAGCAGCACTTTTGAGTGCAAAGGTCTGTCTGCTGACAAAAAATACATTTAGAGATTGAGGCTCTGCTCTGCTTCCTGGCTGTTACACCCCACACACCTCACTACACAGCCAGCCAAATGTGGCTGAACACGTGCACGAGAACATCCAGCTCACCCCCAGGGGAGAACAGAACGGCCTTGTCCGGAGCTAAACGTCCCACCATGGGCATGGACCTGCAGGATCCTCCCCCAATCAAACAGCAGATGTTTTAGTCCTCAGAGGGGTGCCACATCCCTTGTTTTGGCGTTTGTGGCTTTTCCACAGGGTGGGGGTGCCATTGGCCCAGCAGAGCAGATCAATAGCGGTTGTTATAATTTCTGAAAACCAGTGTGCATTTAATGAATTGCTTGTGGTCGTGTATCAGGCTCTATTAAAAAAAGCCTGACAATTCACAGCCTCTGCACTGCACCAGTAAAACCATGTCTATCGCAGAAAGAAAAAAAATGCTCGCTAGCTTGTGATGAAGTAATACTTCAGTCATTAGCTTAATTTCTTTGTCTAATTATATATTCATTTCAACTTTTCATGAGAGATTTCAGTTGTGGTTCTACGCAGCTATACTGATTTTGTTTCCCATATTTTTCCTCAGATTTTTTCAGCCAATTGAAATATTGCTTTTTTACAATTTTGCTAAAGGTTTCTCTTCTTATAGTTGAAGTCTGTTTTTTCTCATTGAACATTTTTACTTGGTTTCACCGGCTTTGTTTCACGCTTACAGCAGAGGGCAGAAAGTAAGGAGATTTAATTTATCTTGCTGGTCAATGACTGTGGCCCTAAAAAGGATGCTGTGCAGTTGGGCATTGGTTACAATGAATCCTAACACTCATTGTTGCTGCCCCAAATAGCCACAAGAGGCACATTTTGGGCAACTCCTTCCACAATAACTGAATGTAGCTGGTTTAAAAATGCAGTGAGTTAATGCACTCTCAATGTAAATGAGAATTACATTTGAGTGACTACACACCATCTTAGTAAATTTAAGTAGGATGGCTCTAAGGATTATGTCACTTGTTTATTTGTTGTATCTTTTTTTGATGGTCTCACCTCAAACTTTAAGCCAGGGTTGATAGATGTTTCCTCAAAGATCCTGGAAGTGGATCAATGGTAGGCTCATGATGTTTGACGTTCTGCCTTTTCGTGAAAAACTTCTATAGATTAATGGGATGGGAGAGGGAGAGAGATAGTTCTTTGGTTAATAGTGGCCAGTGATAATCAGTAGATACAGTAAATAGAATATTTACATTTAGAGTATTTTCAATTTAATTATAAATACTTTGTTTGTATTTTGAGGGCCCTTTGAATTTGCTTTGAATGCCTGTATATTCATTAGTGAGAGACAATCAGGTACCTGTGAATGTCAGCACGCCACTGTGTTGCTAGCCGCAGTCTGAAGTCTTGTTAGTTGATTGTCTAAAATTGTATACCGCTGTTCATATTGTAATTAATTGCTTCAGTTAGTTTTCAGAAAATTTAATGAAGGGCCTCCCAGTAGAGGTGCAGAGAGCACAGGGACAGCACACAATTGGGAGAGTGAAGGGTTAAACCAGCAGGGTTGGCTCCTCACTAGTGGCTGTCTCCTATTGGCTTCCCGGGCCCCAGCACGCCTGCAGTTGAAATGACTGTCGCTGAACCTGTGTGTGGCCTGCAACGTGCGGCCTGCAACGTGCGGCCTGCAACGTGCGGCCTGCAACGTGCGGCCTGCAACGTGCGGCCTGCAACGTGCGGCCTGCAACGTGGAATAGAGACAGGTAGTGATACTTCCTCACCGACCAGTTGTGCAATAACACAACTGTCGATTCCAGAATTGGTGCTAAAAGTTATTGACCATTCCAAAAAATGTTTTCTAAAATCTCACATTACGTTTGTCTGCTGATGCAGAATCAAATCGTAATGCACTATTTCATCCATTTGAGGTTAAGTTAATCGTAGGCAGACTTTCAAGGTAAATAAAAATATATAATAAAGTGCATTTATGAATAAAAAAGAGAATATACTGAAAGCAGCATTTTAAAAGGAATGCATTTTTAAATATATTTATTAATACTTATGCATAGATTTATTATCGGCTGTAAACATTGCAACAAGTAAAGAAATGTTTACAAAAATCCGAGAGGCTCTGAGAGGAGAATTCCTCTAGGGTTGTTTGGTTCTTTTTAACTCTCCCTTCCTCCCCCCATCCTTTTTCCCACCTCTAACTGTAGACAGACATGTGGATTAAAACACTTTCCCTGACCTCAGCCTGTCAGGATAAAACACATGGAGACAGAACTACTCTAATGGGTCACCTTTAAAACGATTGTCCAGTATGCGGAAGACAGGGATGGAATGTAAAATTAGGGATAGAGTTTGAGACTGGTGGTGAGACTTACGGGTGGTAAGTTCAACTTTTCATTCCAGCTCTGTACTGACAATTTAACAGTAATGCTAACTCATAAAGACAGGAATTTGGAAACTTCAAGGAAAATTCCTATTGCTTACTGTAACAAGTGGCATGTTATGTTTGCTGTCAGAAGTCTACGTAAGTGTAATTTGTGACAGATTTGAGTGTACTCTTATGTAATGGACACTTGAGGCTATGTGTCTATTGAATGTGTGTTGAGGTACTGAGCAGGCTGCTAGGCTTGCATTATCAGTGTACAAACAGTTCTCAGCTGCACTTGGAAGAGAATGCTCATTTGTGTGAATGTGCGTTCTTGAACCTCGGTCTGACCTGTGTCAAGGGCATAGATACATATACATAATCAAATAACAGCTCTATGAAACATCTTTGAATCCACAAGTCAAGGGCTCTGCATTCTCCCTGCAGTTACAATTAGAAGGGCCTTTTCTGTACTGTGTGTTGCAGTATTATTCTTCCCTTGTTTTTTAGTGTAAAAAAATTTGGAAAAGTGTTCATTAATAGTTACATTTCCTTTATGCAACTCTAAACAAGTCATAAAAAAAAATAAAATCATAGCATCTATACCGTTATATTGAGATATATTTTGAGAGCTAATTAAAAATATTATTTTTTGACAGGTAGGTAGTAATAGAGACATGCTCCATGCCAGTCACCTTAGGCCAGGGTAAAAATTTAGTTGGGAGAAAAACTTTGGTTAGTAGCAGACAGGACCTTTGGTATTTATTTGAAATCATCAGAAATGGGCAAACCTTCGTTTTTCAGGGTGAGGCAGAACAATGCCGCCTTTGTTTATCCTGATGCAGTATGTTACGTTAGCATAATTGCTAGTATGAAAACTCCACAGAGGGCCTTAAGCATCTGCATAGGGCTTCTGTGAACTTCCCTTTGTTGTTTCCCTCTCTCAAATGGCTGCACACCTGGTTGTCCATCTGCATCGTTGTGTTTCTTTGCAGAATGCCATCTGCCAGACTGTATCTCAAGCTAGGTGCCAGCATCACTTTAACACTGTTGTGTTGATATGATTTTCTTAGAAATGTATAATGTCTTTTTTTTAAGTAATCAATCTTATTAAAATCACATAATAAAGTTCAACAATTTTTTTTTTAAATCTTTACATTTATACATACGTATTCACCACGTCCTGGTTTGAGTCTAGAATTGTTAATTGTGCTAATGCATCTCACCTCACAAATCCTACCTCCACACATAGTCTCCTTGTCACGAGGTGCGGGGCACCAGAGCAGGGATGAACCCAAACTCAGCTCCCACGCGGACCGACTCCCGGCCAGATGAGGCACAGCAAGGAGACTTAGTCGTAGTCCAACCTAAACATGATCTTTAATAACACGAGAAAAACAAAAACAAGAACAATGAATCCAAACGACAAAACCTTTGTGACAGGGTTATAAAGAAAACAGAAACCAATTTGAGAGGTACAGGGCGAATGAAAACAAAGAATGAACGAAAAACTGCACATGAGTTAGTGGAATGTTAATTGATTCATTAGTTGATTGAAAACTGTGACGGAGTAACAGAAGAGGTGAAGGTGAACCGTGACATTACCACCCCTTCCACGACCGGCCACTGCCGGAACATGGGGGAAACCGGAGAGAAACCGGGCGGGAAACCGGAAGGGAACTTGGAGAAACGCTGGGGAACTTGGAGGAACTCTTGCACAGAGCCGGACCTAGACATGACTAGGGGGCTTGGTCGAGGCTTGGTCGAGGCTTGGTCGAGGCTTGGTCGAGGCTTGGTCGAGGCTTGGTCGAGGCTTGGTCGTAGTCCAAACTAAACATAATCTCTAATAACACATGGAACCAGGTACACAAAAACAAGAACAATGAATCCCGAATGACAAAACCTTTGTGACAGAGTTATAAAGAAAACAGAAACCAAGTTGAGAGGGTGAGGGCGAATGAAAACAAAGAATGAACGAAACCATGGACATGAGTTAGTGGAATGTTAATTGATTATTTGGTGGTTGAAAAACATGAGGGAGTAACAGAAGAGATGAAGGTGAACCGTGACACTCCTCCAATCCTAGTCGGCTTCGAGCCTCCAGTCTCTTTTATAGTTTGCATGCAACACAGGCCGCACAAGAGGTTCCAAGGTAATTGGAGGAGAGGCACGTCACTCCAGGTAATTGGAGGAGAGGCACGTCACTCTCGATGGTGCCACAAGACTGCAGGTGCCCAGGAAACCTAGAGAGGCTCTTGTTAGCCGAGAAAAACCCATCCAAACTTCAGCTAAATTAATGGTATTTTGTACGTCTTATCTGTACCCTATTGCTATGGGAAGTTTAATATAGGCTAAAAGGTAACCTTGTAATTAGCTAACAGCTTGTTTTTATTTTAATATATATTCTTTAAATAAAAAAATGTTCATATCCAAAAAACAAACTATTTTAATATAGAGTGCCAACTACTATTTAAAAGAGTTACAGCTAAGTTGTACTTTAATGTGCATGGAATATTGTTATTTTGGGAAGGAAAAACTTTAAGGTCACAACACTGGTACTGATTTGATTTCAGTGCTCCAGCCAAAGGTCAAGTGTCCTATTCAATATGAAACAGCATTCAGTTGGCTGTCAGCCACCTTATCAAGCTGGGGTAAAATCTCAGGCTTTGTCTGTATCAGTTACAGCAGCTTGTCCTGGGTCCTGCATGTGTCTCTCCACGCTATGCATAGCTAGGTGCCAGCATCACCCAGATTCCCAAACAAGCTGTCACAAATACACTGATAGCGCTGTAATGTCCATGGGCAGCCATTTCTCAAATCTTACACAAGACTGGCATTTGACTACAGGTGTGGAAAGACCTGTGGCTTCCATGCTTCTTTAACTCTTCTTTCTATTCATTATTTATTTTATATCAGAAGAATTAACTATTTGAATAAAATGATTGAACCCTAAATGAAACCCATGCATATAATAATTATTAACAAAGATGTTTTGACACGAACCCAAAAGGAATACGATTATAGATTTGCCTGGCATTATCCATGGTTAGGCAGAACGTATACTTATAACCAAAAACACACACCTCAAAAATCTTCAAACCTTTCAGTTTTTCATCACCGTTCCACCCTTCTTATTTTCTCCTGCAGGAGCTGGAGCAAAATTCAGCAGGGGTTGCAACATGGAGAGTGTTGACTTGTGGAAGTGCTCATCAGAAAAGGTTAGGACTCATTTATCACGTTCAGCCTGTTTAATTGTTGCTTCAAACAGGCCAGTATGGCTACATCTGTGATATTCTCATTAAAAGCAAAAAATTTAAAAAATAAAAAAAAAAGACGGCCCCATCTCTTGCTCACATTGAACCTGGCTTGTTCACCCTTCCAGGTGAACAAGCCAGAAAGAACACCTGTTATCATTTCCCCTAGCTAGCCATAGAGCCCAGTCCTCCCAAAACATACCATGATAAAAAATTTAAAAATTAAGCAGTCGAAAACTTAACTGGACTCAATGCTTGGCTCATATTTTGACCTTACATTTTTATCCATGTAGATCACAAAACCGAGAGTAATCATGGCTGTGATATTGCAAGCTTGGTGGTCCAGAAAAAATGTCTGCAAATCCCTCATCCATTTAGTGTCATTGTGTTTCACCTTGCTTTGGTTTGCTGTTGAATAGAATGGGGCGAGTTATTTTTAGGTCATGTCCGATAACAGTAATCACCAGCAGTAGGAAACACTCTGTGCAAATGATTACTCTCGGTTTTGTGATTAGGTCATTAACTTTTCTTTGCTGCAAGCTTTGAAATAAATATAGCAACTGCCTCGAGCAACTGTGCTCCTTTCTTTGCTATAATGGAGCTGTATGATGTGTTTGACAGTGCTGCATGAGGCAGGACATCACTGGACAGGGAACACACACTAAACATCTATAATAACTTGCTGACTTGTTACTATATTAACTACTAATAACAAACAGTTTTATGCCAAATTTTGAAATGCATTTTCCTGATTGTGGGCAGATTTTTTTATTCCAGAAGATAATTATGAGAAAGTAGATTGCAAACGTCTAGCCGAGCCAACTGACTTGATGATGTTTCCTTACCTGGCTTAAGGGAATTAATTCATTTCTTAATTAATATAGTCATTAATTGTGTTAATTGCCCAAAACAAATGACCCATGTACATGAAAAAAGGAAAACATGTTGAATCATAGCGTGTCTGCCCCACCAACTTTCTTCTTAAATAACATCTTATTCATCTAAAAGGTTGATACTTTTCCCAGAGAGAATATTCTTTTGTTTATTGGCCAATTTGTATCTGCGCTATACATGATTCACTGCCTTGATCCACTGGGTCACGTACACTTTGTAATACACAACACAATATGTTATTTATAAGTTAAACGCAAAGTCATGCAGAACGTGTGAATTTTGAACTACATTTATTGAGCGTACTTTGAGCATACTTTCAATGTTAATAATATTAACTTTATATCATTGAGAGATTTCCCTCCTAAATAATAATAATAATAATAATTATTATTATTACAATTATTATTATTACTATAACCCATTTTTCTTCCTTGACCTCTTTGGATTTGTTTATTCTCTGTTGCCCCCTTGTGAGTGATTTGGGAAATGCTATCTTCACGTGGGAAATTTTAAAGTGGTTCCTTCTTATGCTCTCTTCCCAAGTGGCAGTAAATGAGAGGTTTAAACATTCAAAAGCTTTGTTGGTATCCCATAATTGGCACGGTAATGCGAATATTGACATCTCTGCTGAGGCGTCCTTAACATAATCCTGGAACAACCGTTGGCATTCGTGCTGGGATTGCTGCCCCAGTCCAGCTGTTGGTTCAGAAAAGCATTCGTCTCTGCCGTATAGCAGTGTGCCATATTGACCTCGGGTTTGGTTTATTTATTTTTTTACCTACTTAAGATAATGCGTTCAGTGGTGGATTGAAACAAACAATCAAAAATGTTGTGGAACTAGGAAGAAACATAATGTTTGCTGGGTTTGTCAAACACAGGACAAATGCCACAGCATATGGGTTGCTCAGGGGCTTATTCTCGATCATCCCGGCTCTCAGGGCTATAGACTATTCTCTCTTCACGACACTGACGTCAGACCAGATTAAGGAGACAACTGAGCAGTTTGCTAACTATGACCATAATCAGCTGACTAGCTAATTATAATCAAGTCAAATATATACTGTAGGGTAATATGTGAATTATCTCAATAAGAGCCAACCGGATTGTGTGAAAGTCGCCGTCTCGGATTCTACAATATAGTTCAAATTCAAAGTCTAGTGACTCCAAATACGTTTTGCTACGTTTGCCGTTCATCAGTACAGAATAATTTTACTTTGAATACATATACCGTACTGTGCGAAAGTCTTAGGCACCCTAGAATTTTTACACAAATTTAGTTTATTTTTTGTCTTCTGCATTAGTGTGTCAGTAGAAAAATCTATCTATATGACACAGTTTAATGTTCCGCTACATTATTTAGTCCTATTCTTGTCTGACACAAACATAAACATCTCTGGTGTATCTGTATGAATTCAGAGTGGGACAAACTCAAGGATACTGCTGACCTATCAATAAATCTCCAAATGGGCTCAGGTGCAGACATAAACTGTGGTGTATCTGCTGATGAGGCTGGCGTAGCCCGAAAGGCAGACGTATTTAATAGCTGTCAGTATGTTTCACTTGTGGTTTATGTAGAGGAAGGGACCCAGCTCAGATAATTTATACCTGTTGGCTTATGCTGAATCTTTTGAACCATGTAATTCTTAAGGAACGTTAGACTTCATATGAAAAAAGAATGTGATGTATTTTTTACTTTTGGATTTCAGACTGTGCAGGTTTCTGTGTCGGTGCGTGACTAGTGTTTTATGACAATTCGGACTTGACCGGGATTATTAATGTCTACATAATCTTAGTCAACTAGTTATTTTTTACCATCGCCTGGCTTTGCACATGTAATTAAATTGTATTGCATTAATTCAGGGTGCGGTGTGGCAGGGTTATTTTTTTTTAAAGAGCTACGGCTGTAAAAGAATGAAATGCAAGAACACAATTCTCAGGGCCTGCACTTAAATTGCTTTTTCATGCACAGTAGCTTTAAAACTCCCTCTGAGTACTTTGTATGGAGAAAGCATTCCCTGATGCTGCTGCTGGATAACTGGTGTGCTGAGCTGGAGAGCTACTGAAGGAGGAAGTCAGCTGAAGTGGGGCAGAGGGATACTCAGCATAGCAGCCTCATGCTTGCAGCTGGTTAGCTGATCAGCAAGGCCAGGGAATCCCCCCAGAGTGCAGGACGTCCCCACTTGACCCCCCAAAGTTGCGGAGCATTCAGTCTTCCTGCGTGATCCTTGGCAAAGGAACAAAATGTAGCGCTTTGGTTTTCCCAGATTCAGCCCCTCATCTGAGCCCTCCATTGTGATTGGTGAACGTGGTAGCCAGGAAACAAGGCAGCCCTCACCCCTTCCCACAGTACCTCCCAGCTGATTGTGCTCGGGTGTCCTGTCCCATAGGGGGTTTTACACACACACACACACACACACACACACACACACACACACACAAATTCACCTAAACTGTAATCTGGGCAGGAATAGACGAGCTTCAATTATCCAGACAACGAGTGAATAAAGAGGGAGGCGATCTGTCCCTGGGGAGGTGAGGAGTGATACGGAGCAATGCAGGAATGCCTGTGTGTGTGTGTGTGTGTGTGTGTGTGTGTGTGTGTGTGTGTGTGTGTGTGTGTGTGTGTGTGTGTGTGTG
>JAOYSI010073772.1:0-19449 GCA_025775065.1 Hiodon alosoides | reverse complement strand
AAACACACACACACACACACACACACACACACACACACACACACACACACACACACACACACACACACACAGACACATGCAGCTAAGATCCAGTACTCTATTGTCTGATTCTTTGCGCTAGACTACCCTTAGACAGTTTTTGTTAAACGCTTTGGAACTCTTATCGCAAGTATGTGGTAAAACCTCACAACTCTTAGTACAAAACTCCAAACCCATCACACTTACAACGCAGCCAGTCTTTCATTCAGAACCTGCCATTGTACATTAATTTGGATTGTAAACATCTCTCACCACACAACCATTGAATCAAAATAAGTTTCTAGTGAAATGTCATTAGAACATATGGTTTAATCACCAAAACACAACATAATGATATCTTTTCAGATTAGTCGTTTTAACTACCAGTGAATCCAATAACAAACAATGAAAGTCACATGTTTCAAATCGCCCTTAGAATTGCTAAAAGTAATATGCTACAATACTGTAAAAGACAGATTACACAGTTTTCACATTAGGCAACACACTTAAATTACCCAACATTTACAGAATCTATCATTTACATAATATCTATCCTATGTGTAATCAAGTTTTGATCAATGAAGACATCCTCTACAATAATTTGGAGAAAAAATTTTTGTAAAATTTTTGTTACATTATATTTTTTGTATACATTTTTTTGTACATTTTTGTATACATAACATTTAGCACACATTACATTAATTTGGATCAAGCCTCTCTTGAGCATTTGGCCATAGATTCTCATCCACATCACAATGAATGTCATTATTGTTCATGCACCTTGGGAAAAACCTTTTGGCATGGCGTACCTGAACATACTCAGCCCTCGGTTGTTTCACCCACTCATTGTTTCTCTCAAAAGGCACCAGGTAAATGCATTTCATTGATACCTGGTGCCTCTTCAAAAGGCGGGCAACTGTTGGTAGGCTGATGGATGCCACATTGGCAAAGGTGTCATTGTTATCCCCAATTTCCTACTTTATTTCCGACAGCCGTATATCATTCCTGGCCCTTACCATTTCCACCACTGCCCACTCCTGCTGGTCGGTCAGCACATGGCCACCACTATGGGGTATTCTGTCAATTCTGTCAATAGATCATACTGTAAGAATACTGTAACATGTTTTATGAATTTACATGCATTGCAATTTACTGTAAATGTAATTATTAAGCATAGTATAAATCCTCCAGACGTACTTTTCTGGGCGAAAATTTGGATGATTGAATTGACAGTTGATCTTTTTAGATTTGGATCGACTAATCTGGCAGCCTCAGCCATAGCAAGGCCTCGGTTCACCACATGATCATTGATGATGGTCCGGACTTCATTAGAGACAAACATTCTGCCTCCCTCTCTCTGACGACCAACCCCTTCGATGGGCCCCAAGCCCACCTCTCTGAACTCTCTTACGGATCCCTTGTCCACGAGCTCTTCCTATTCCTTGCTGTCTATCCTGCTCTGTGTTGAAAGAAATTGCCAGTGTTTAACCCCCCCCCCCTCCCCTTTTATGTATATGATGACCAATTGTGGTAACCACTATGTGAAATCAATTCACTAAAGCAATAACGAGTATTCATTATGTGTGGTTGCATTTACATAATTATTACATAATTTAGATGTTCATACAAACACACAATTTATTTGTGTAGTTCTTGAAATCCATATACTGTATATAGCTGACAAACCAACTTAAAATCTATAGGTTTACCAAACCGTTCAGCAATTAACCATTAAGAGCAGCTGGATTAAGTGTTGGTCAAATGTATTTATGCAAATCAGAAGAGAACCGTATCAAAAGTATTGTGAACATTGCACTGTGAAAGGCAATTATTTCATATGAAAGGTATTTCTTTGATGATGCACTGATTAGGTATGCTGAAAAAGTTAATTTGTAATTTTTTGTGTTGTGCTTAGTCAATTGAACATGTGATTACATGCTTGAAAAAACAGCCTTTTTGATGACCTGCCTGGATTTTTTTTCTAAGATTTGTGAGGTTTTACCACGTACTTTCGATAATAGTACCACAGTGATCAGAAAAAACTGTAACATGCATTCATAATACAAAGTAAATACAAAGTGTGAAAATCAGAACACTCCTGGAGACGGGGCTGACATGACGTGTATGTGCCTGAGGCTGACATAGTTTCATGGCTGTTGTTGACCTGAAGCCTGAGTAACTGATATGGACGTGTGCGGTAGGGTGTGTTCTAGTTGGTCTCCCCCCAAATGCGGTTCATAGTCCAAGTGCCAAACCTCCATTCCAACAAAATCCCAGAGAGTGAACTAGCCAAGCAATTTGATTATTTTCATTACCTCTAAGAAAAAAACAAAACATAATTTAATCAGTGAAAAAGAGGTCACAAGTACCAGTTCGACGTGCCCTTAATCTTTGGCTTAAGGTCTGCTTTCCTTCCCCGAAATTTATCATTATTGAGAAAGCTACAAACTTCTAGATTGATTATAAAACTACATGCATTAAAACACATAGTTGGCATAGCATAATCTGTTGACATTTGAATGTAGAAAGAAATGTATTAAGACGCTAAGATGCAAGAAACAGAAATGTGGAAAAAAAACTTCTCCGCTAACTGACTTTGCACCTTCCTGAGTGTAGGATGAGATACTATGAATGAAAGAATATTCTCTTGTTTTAAGCACCCCCCGCCCAGCTATGTAAATATGCACCTTTCAGCATTGCCCTACATCTAAGACGAAAAAAGCCAAACAAAAACATCCAGAGGTTCTGAACACACACTAATTTGCCGGTGAAAAGATCAGCTCTTTTAAATTACACACCGTTATTTTGACTTGAAAGATTAGAGAGATTAAGAGAACTTGGCAGCGATCGCTGCATTGTATGCATGGCCAGTTCAATCATGTCCAAAAATCTTTTTCCAATGATATGACAAGTCCTTCGCCTTAATAAATGCCCCTCCTCCCAAACCACTGGATGATCTTTGTGTGTAGCCTGTGATTATTTCCACGTCCATCCCAGGGCCCCCCCTTAACCACATGGGGACCAACTCCAGAAAAGAGCCTGCATCTTTAGGTTAATTTGTCATTTCTCTCTGCATCACCTGTGATTCACGGCCTTGTCTCAGAGGATCACATTCACCCTTGGAAGAAAGAGAGATTTCCTCTACTGTCGAAAACGTCGAGCTAACGGCTAGCAGAAAACCCGATGTCCTCAGGCGGAAAAAACTTCCCCTTTAAAAATGTATGTAAAAGAGCAAAAAAATATATACATACTCTCGGTTAAACACATGACATATTTATCCTCAGTAACATGCCCTCATGCACTGTCAGTAGAACACGATTTCACAGGTATTGGGAGATGGGGGCAGGAGTCTGGGGGTGGAGGGGCAGTTAATAAGCATTGGGTTTCTCTGGTTTATTTCTGGGGGTCTGTTTCAAATCACTAGTAATGAGGAGCTGAGGACGGGAGTGGAAACAGGTTCTGGCGACGGGGCCTCGGGGCTTCACTGAGCCAGCCTTGATTCTTCGTCATCTGCTTGATTCTGAGAATGAGATGGATCAAGTGGATTAAGCCAAAGACTTTGGATTTCAACAGCATTAATCAAAACAGCCCCGGCCCCTTGTCTCAGACCCGTCTTGGGTGTGAGCCCTTTTATTCCTTTGCATAAAAATCCCAAAGACTTCATTGACTTTATCAAAAGTAAAATAATTAAAGAGCAGTTTTGCTTGTATCATTTAAATTATTATTTTTTCTCTCCAGTGGCTTGTTTGGGAAAGGGGCTTGCAACGGTCAGTAAACGGGATCTTTTTGATTTGTAGTTGGAAAGCATGGCAGCAGCTTGTTATAGCAATGCCCGTGAATGGAAATGGGGCTTCACTCGGTTTGTCACTGACCAGCTGCCTGGGCACCTGTATGCTGACAGTGCAGCTGACACAGAACCTTTTGCGTAGCTGGGCTGCGTAGTCTGCAGAGTTTGATAGAGATGGGTGGAGAATCATTGTACATCCTCACCCTCCCCTTGTGTAGTGACAGGATTTTTTGTGACGAGCAGAGATGCAAAGAAAAAAAGAAAAAAAAGTATGTAAATCTAATGACCAGTTTAGGTAGTTAGCTCGACACTAGAAAGTAAATGAGGAAATGTTGCTCAATGAGAGAATGCTCTTCTGCTGCTCTCAGTTTAATGCTAAGGGATAGAAGGGTGCAAGACACTGCCTTAACCAACCTGGGATGCAAACACACATTCATGAGAAGGAGAGGGACCTTGTCCATCCACGTTCTCAGCCTTGAACCCACAGCCTTGATATAAACCACATGGTGAGTTTAGGAAAGAGATGGTCTTGTTCACAGTACATTGCCAAGAACACAGTGCCATGGCAACATTTCTGATTTATGTTTTTTTTTCAAAATTAAAACTTTATATTTACGCCAAAAAATTTATATTAAAAGAACAAAGAGGTCTAGCTTTTATTATTGTGTAATTGCAGGTGCCCATAGAGTTCAGGAGGTAAATTTGGATTTTAATAAAGAATAACTAAGTAATGACAAATACATTTATATGAAGTGTTATGAAATATTCTAGAGATGAAATCAATATTTCACAAAATTTTTTTGATAGGCTGGAGTATGTTAATGGATATTGGTTAAATATGTCCACTATGACATTTGTTAAATCAAAATGAAATGAAAGGTGAGCCTGAAGGCATAATTTAACGCATTTAATGGTGGATGATTGACCGAACATTCGAGGAATCAGGCTGACAGTATTAAAATAAAATGTAGCTCCCATTCAACTCTGTACATTGTCATTTCGTTATCTTGCGTTCAGTACTGGAAAATATTCTGTATGAAACCAGAAGTTTCTTCCTTAATAGGAGATATGCCATATATATGATCTGTATCTCAGTATCTCGTATAGCGTACTTTCACGCTGCTTGGAACATAAGAAACGAAAACACAATAACAGTGTGAGCACTACCACTTAGATAATTCATCAGCATAATGTGAAACCTAAACTTTGTTTACGAGCGTTAACAAAAAAAGATTACTTCCACCTCGAGATAAATATAATTGTGACGAAAGTGACAAAATGCATACTCTTGTTAACCGCAGTGACTACTGCCTCGAAAGGAGGAAAGTTGTTATGACAGCGGTTGCACTCTCTTATCTTGTAATATTAAAATAAGGCGTGGCGTCAATTTAAACCCCACCTTTTACTTTCGTCTCCAATGAAAACCAGCAAGTAAGCTTGAATGATGTAGCTCGTAGCCTCCTTCTATTAGCCCCACCTCCAAGGAACTGGATTGTGATAACGGAGAATTGCCATCAAAATCAGAACTATTTAGCTTCAAGAAAGAAGTCCGTATTACCTTTTAAACTAAGGTTTATTTAAGCGCGACTACATACTCCGTTATTAGATTCTGGCATTTTGAAGTTCTGGCATTTTGAAGTCTCGGTTTTTGGGAAAAGAAACGGCCCGGTTTGCATTCATCTGAACGGGAGTTACGCCTTGGAGAAAGTTTTGCTTCACTTTTTGACAATTCTTCACGGCACGTCTGTGAGAGGTATCTTTTGAATAAAACACTTATAGGCTATACTATACTCACAGTAAATGTATCTTCAGTGGTATACCCGAACTAACCAGATGGTCTAGATGGAAAAACAATAATCAAAGCACACACATGTTTACTAACACGTTTGGATAAACAATAAATGTTCTGTATGTTTTTGAGGGACTCCAATTGCATTGCAAGATTCTGAGCTAGTCTTTCCCTCGTTAATTTTACTCAATTTATTAAATATAACTCATATAAAGTGTGGGGGTTAGATTTTTCCTAGCAACTATTTAACGTTTTTAAATTTATTATGAGATTTTAATGTTTGAAAATGATTTTTTGAATATTTATAAGGTTTCTTCAGCGTAGTTAATGACATTTAGCTATTTTGCTTATATTTTGGTTTACTTTTTATTTGGAAAAACATGCTGCTAAGCTGTCATGCCAGAGAAGACAAACCTCTGCTATGTCAACCGACAATGCTGAGTTTCAAAAGCGTTAGTCTTGAATGACTTTGAGTCTGCGTGGGAATCTGCAACGATGGTCAGGTTGGGTGGACCGAGTGGCGGAGAGGCAGCGTTATTTCACTTGTTGAGCATCACAATTCAGTGTTGAAAGGAACTATGCGCTGGGTAAATTCAGTTCCCTATCACACCTAGCTTAAAAAAAACATACCTCCTTGAAAGTAAACCCACGTTATATTCGCTATTACTCAATGCATTATTTTACTCAACTAAAAAGGTTTTTTTTGTTGTTATCATTTTCGCCCTACACTTCTAGTATTACCAATCAAGTAACTAGCAGTCACGTGTTTGCCATTAATTATTATAGAAAAAAATGCTTATCACATATTCACGTTGTTCGTTTTACACCAGTACTAGTGATAAAATCCAACGCTGTCAGTTTTTAGGCTTACGATATTTTTGATCCAGTTCTACTAGCATAAGCTTTTTTATAAGGAGTGACGAGCTCTTCACTTTCTGTTAATAAGGTAATGTGGTAACACAGGTAATAAAAGACTTGTGTCACCACAATCAATTCACTAAGTCCCAGATGGTGGGATGCATGTGACAATATCTGTGTTATGTTTATTTTTACAGTTGCTAAAATATTACAGGCAGTAAAGAGTTTTCAGGTTAATTTATTTTTCAATGCCCGGAATGAACAAGTCCCCCCTTTTAGAAGAAAAGTGTTCCTTTCTTGTCATCTTAGACTGCAGCCCTTGCCCGTAATGTGGCGGCATATTGAATTATGGTTCTCACATATTAAGTTAGTCTGATATGTTGTTGTAATTTCTATCACATAACTTTATGATAAGTAATTTAGTTTTCTGAGTCTCTGCAAGTTTTGTGGTTTGGTATGATTCATGTTTTGCTCACAAAGAGCTTAAGAACATTGAGGATGCAGAACTGCATAAGAACTGTATGGTAGCTTTGAAGGTTAACTGCACTCACCACAGTTTATGCGCTTGCGATTACTCATGGCTCTGTTGCGGGGTTGCATTTCTGTAGTGAATTATTCAAATTACATAGGGAACATAACAAAGTATGACAAGATTTGAATATGTAATTTATTCATATAGTTTGTTTGATATTCAGGCACTTTTTATTATGGCATGTTTGTATTCTGTCTAGAAAATAAATGTAAAAAATAACCTTGAAAGCAAAATTTTAACTATTGGCATTTATTTCCCTTCTATATTTTTATGGGACACCATGTACATTAGCAGATTAGACAGTGGGCAAAAAAGCACTGCTCTTCCACAAAACCTGGGGGAAGATACTCCCACTTAGCCAAAGTGCAGCCACTTGTCTATAGACAAGATCTGGTGAATTTCAATGCATCTTTTCATTGCCTGTTTTCTACCAGGTTTTGCTTTAACACTTCACAAGTACCTCCACAGTCATTACCTAGCCAGCAATTAACAGTCCTTTTTGTAAATACCCTCCAGCCATAGATTTAAAAAGGCAAACATTTCCTTTTCAAGTATTTTCATCTGCTTTCTCTACTTTTAATAATTTGTCTACTCCTGCTTGTTCTTCTTCTGGCTTATGGGTTACTGTGTGTAGTCAAACTCTGTGTCTGAGAAACTTTTTAGCGCCAGTCTGCAGTGACTGAATTGGTGTCTGTAGAGGTGGTGTGAACTGGTGGGTGGATCAGGCCTATGGTAGTGGCAGATTCAGGGGAGGGGGAAAATGAAGGCGTGTGTGTGTACATGTGGATATAGGTGGAGCAACATCTCTCTGGGCTAGCCTTCCTTCTTCTTGCCCCTTCTTGCTGTTCCCGATGGATTTTTGTTGTTTATTTGTTAGACACACCCTCATTCCGTGTGACTTTTAATGCTTCCTACTTTATGTAACCTGTGGGGCTTGGCGCTTCCTCAACAGCCAGGCCCTGCTATGGATATGACCCCTTCACCTCATCCCTGGGTCCTAAATCAGGTGCATTCCCGGTCACTGAGCCCTGCTGAGCCCCTGTGTTTCTGCAGAGACTGAGGGGTGGGGACCAGACCAGTGCAGTGAGAGCACATGCCACTTCTCTGGGTGGGAATGAGAGGGTTCAGCATGGATAGACATGGCTCTCCGTGGGTGCTCAGATGTGAGAGCTGCCATCGGAAGTTGTGGCGAGTATGTGAAATTAACCAGATTTTTCTTTATTACTGCAATACTTTCTTAGGATGTCCTTAGTTTCCTATTTATTCTTAACAATTCGGCATTGCTTTTAGAGATCATGTACAAGTTCTGAGAAAGGATCAGTCCTCATAAAGTGCACATATGATCAAAATGTGAGATGTTGACCTGACAGCAGAAATGTTACAATGTTTGCCCCATCTGCAGCCTTTTAAAGTTAGGGCATTTTGGCTTCTGTTGTGATTCATCTCACTAAGAAACAGTTGAATGTATAGATATTAGTATGTGCTTCCAAGGTTTGCCGAGAGACAGAAGACAGGGAAAATCAATCAGCCAAAGACGACCTGTTTCAAGGAGTGGACGTGGCAGACAGTGTGTCTGCATGTGCCTGTGTGCTAGTAATCATGTGCTTGTGCACCTGTGTTCACGTTGTTTATATGTGAATTTGTGTGTGTGTGTGTGTTTACATTGTTTATATGTACAATGGTCTGTGCATATGCGTGTGTCTGGGCGTGGTGTGCATGTGTGTGTGTGCGTGCTTGTGTGCATGTGTGCATATGTGCTTTGTGTGTGCCTGTATGTGTATATCCTGTTAGTCGGCTCACACGTTGAGCTGGCTTAGCGGTGCAAGTGGGGCCTCTTCACAGCTGGCCAATAAGCAGGGTTGGCGTGTAGAATGAAGTCACCAAAGCCACTGAGAGCCCAAGCAGAAGCCGCAGGCTTGACCCGTGCCTGCCGCCGTTTCTGCAAAGCCGAGGAACTTGGGCTGAGTGATCGCTGGTGGAGCAGATATCCTACCATAAACACATTACGTCTTTGCATTGCTGGTGACTTGCACGATGCTGAAACCTTCCGTTGTTTAGTTTTAGCTCCTTCAACAGATGAGCTTGTTGTCCATGAAAAGGCTCTTTGCAGTTGATTTATGTCCATTTCCTACACGACCGTTGGAGTGGCCACATCCTCTGTTGTTGCACCAATTGTTTTTGGAACACCGATGCTCAGCTCGAAGGATGTTGCCCCTTGTGGTGGGGACTCTTTGATCCTGACCAGCTGAGTGGGGCCGGCAAGCCAGAGCCCCCCCCCACTCACCCACTGCTGTTCCACAGTCCCCTGAAAGTCCTAATCAAGATTTTCCAGCAGGCAAGCCAGCATTCCCAGAAAGAGAAGTTAGAGCTCAGTTTGGATTGAGAAAATTACTTAATTTTCTACCCTTAAATTTTATAAAGGCAATTTCCATGCAGCAACATTTGAGGAGAGAATTATTCTTAGTCTCCAAAACGGTTGCTGGGATACAGTGATATGCCCAAACCTCTACATAGCGGTTTTACTGATCTGGCAGTACTTTGAACCCTTGGTAAAAGCCTTTCTCTCTCTCATATATATAACCATGTGTGTATACAGACATTCATATACACACACACACACACACACACACACATATACACACACACTTCCTATGCCCCAATACTGTGGACTGTGTTGTTCTGTAATGGGTATTGCAGGCATGCAAGATTGGAACTACATTGAAAACTGTAGGGCCTATGTTATACACAGAAGTCACTTTAATTGATCCATCTATTTATATCAAATTGTCTGCAGCGCTTGGAGATTCTAGCTGTATTTTGGCATTGATTTTAAAATAAACACTTGTAATCTGTGAGAAGCTGGCATCCTATTAGGTTTCCTCTGATAATTAGGTGAGACCCTTGCAAAGCCTTCTGTTCACTGGCAAAGTGAGGAGATGTTTGCTGGTTCTTCTTATAATGGTGAAAATACTAATAGTGAAGCAACAGGAAGTATCTCTAAAGATAACAATTTATAATCCACCTCCTGTCTATTGTGGAAACCATTACAAAAGGCCATCCCTACATCTGACTACAGCTCGCCTGACACCTGAGTGACTCACTCTGCGTTTCTCATCTCCATGGAGAAACTAGCGAGCAACACTTGTTATGGCCCTCTATTAGGATTAGGTGCTTGGGGGAGAAGAATGCTCCACAGTTCACCCCCACAGAAGGGCGGTCTGAGCAGGTCTGTGAGTCAGCCCCGCTCCATGGGCTGGAAGTGCAATGTTTGCAGAGATATTCCGAAATGAGCGACCATCTCCTGCAGCTGTCAGCGAGTGAAAGGCTCTTTGTGTGTTGCAGCTGCGCCGTCTCTGGCCCTGAGACGTTGGTGCGACCCTGCGGTTTGTTCTCTGCTCCAGTGAACCCTTGCACCACCTATCACCTGATGGCTTAACTTTGCCTTAAAGGTCCCGTCCCACCACGACTAGCAGCAGTACCAACCTCAATTACCTTGTAAAAATTAATTTAATAAAATAAATTTTACAATTAGCATGAAAAACCAAACCCTGCTATTATATTGCAGATATTATCACTTTTCCAGACCAACGTCCATGTGTCACAGTTTATTGATTTATGCAGCTGTTATGCAGCTGAGTACCATGCTCAAGTGTCCTACAGAGGTGCCCCTTCCTCTTCTGAAGCAGTAACCAATTGGTTATTACCACCCTGCTGGCCGTCAGTAGAATCATGAGTATGCTGAGAAGGGACTGTTGTCTATTTCTCAACGAGGGCTGGGCCTCCCCTCGCCCAGCTTGTCTGCTCAGCAGAGCCATTGTTTATTGTTATAGTTGTGTTCTTCTTCCTTTGCATTGTGGTCTGCTCTGCCGTACCCTAGTTGGGCTGTTTCCATGGCGTCACCACAAGCAGAACACGCATTCCCCTCTCAAAATGCCTTCCCAAGATAGCTCCTTTCTCTAGCTGTGGAGTCCCTAGATCTACTGTTATGTGCAGATACTTAGATAATATATATATTATAAATTCGGACGGATTGTCAGCTATAGTCCCTTCTCTGGTCTTTAGTCTATCCAGGAGGTTGCAGATTCGGCTCTTTGCTTTGCGTGGAGGCCTGATCCTCCTTGTTTTTCTTATCTGAACGGGTGGCTTCTCTCCGTCATTAAACGGGCCCCCAGAGACTTTTGCCGACTGGAGATTGACCTAAACCAGGGCCGAAAAATGCTGTTTAATCACATTCTCCCTCTGTCTTTATGTCGGCCTCACTCCTCAACCAGCTCATTCGCTAATCTCATGTAAGATGTTCTGTCAGACTGCAACACCCCTTCAATGTCACACTTTTTATTTTTGTATTTACAATTTTTTCTTAAATTTGGAAGTGCCAATTTTTTGTGTTTTCTACCCTATTTGAATTGTGCCAATGCATCTTGGCTCATTACTACGAATCCTGCCACCACACACAGGGAGGAAGTGGGACTAGTCTGCTGCAATTCTTTTCGAGCCACCCGTCTCTTTTACACTCTGCCTGCGTAATCAGTACTGATTGGAGGAGAAAGACATTCCTCTCAATGGCACTGCCATTTACCCACCCAAGCTCCTGCGGTAATAATTGAAATATGACATGAGCTGGATTCAGACCTGAGAAACCCAGCTTATAGGGCACCGTCTGACTTGGGTGTGTTTGCCTTTACCGACTGGGCCAGTCAGGAGGCTGAACGTATTACAATTTTGACATAATAGGAATAGGAATGGGTTTTTGGTGGCCCCCATGGGCATGTTCTTGAACATCTTAGACATGTTGCCGTTAATCTACAGGCCCTGGCGGAGGGAGTGAAAATGTTCTTGCGGGTAACATGATATGCTAGCCTTTATGTAAGTTTCACATTCTCAATGTAGTATCAGAGGAATATCTGAATCACCAGAACAATATTTTTCTGCAGGAGACCCAATGGGAGATGAGTAGGGTAGGGCCGAATTCTAGCATTTAAAAAGTTTGTATCATACATTTTGACTTGAGTTTTGAGTTTTCTCCACTTAAAATAGTTTGTTCATGGTCATCAGGATTAATGCCAGACTTTTTGTAATCTGTTTAAACAGAACAAGATGAGAATCAGTGTTTTAAGATTCACTGAACTCTGAAATTCAGTATTTCGGGGAAAGTCCAATTACGTGTGAAGCTGGGTGATGACTCTCCTTGGTGGTGTCACACTCAGGGCATGCTGGTCTCTCTTAGCAGCGTTCATGAGGCGAGTTGACGGGTCGCTGGAAAACTCACATGACCTTCAATTAAACTCCCAAGATTAATGCTCTCATCCCCAGACTATTACCTTTTCTGTCATTCATTTTTGTCCCCCCCCACCCCCTATTGTGGCAGCAACAGCCCTGCATAGCCTGACACCAGCTTTCTTTTCTCCGCAGAGAGCAACGAGGACCACTGTTGACCTGAAGCCAGGAGAACTTGTGTCTTGAGAAACCTGAGGCCCCACTGTAATGGCAGGCAGACACATCTCTGTACTTTTGTTCCTTTCCCTCTGCAGTCAGGCTCCTGCAGGTAAGTCTCCTTTGACTGCTGTGCTAGTGACTGAGGGGCCAGCCTCGGACAACAATAACTTTCAGAAAGGAAGCAGAAATATGCCATATTTCACGAATGACTGTTTCAAGGAGTGGCTGAAGGAGAGTGTAACACAATGAGAGCGCTGTCCTTTTGTGTCCAGGCATGGAAGTCGAGCTGTCAGGTCGTGTTGACCGTATAATGATGGCATCGCCACACCAATGCTGTGTGAAAACACAAGACGTTAGCTGGTGGGGGCTATTGGGAGGTATGGGGTGTGGGGTGGGAGCAATAGCTGTTTGTGAACAGGCTGTCACCGCTGATCACACCCGTTTGGAGCCCAAGCCAGCACCTCACCATTTTTCTCTGTGGGTGAGCTGTCTGACGGCCTCCATCAGAATGCTGAAATGTGCAGATCAGCCCTAAGGAAGTGCTGACGGCCTCATTTCTCAGACCTCAAATATGCAGTAGGTCCTCCAGGACCTCACCATGGCTTTGCATTGATTGATCGGAACGAGCCCTCTGGGAAGTCTGGTAATTTACTGCTGTCAGGCAGCACCAAGGATCTATCACTGCGCATCTGAAACAGGCCTTGCGCAGATTTGTGGTTTGTAGTGCAAAGACCTTGGGAGGACAGATGTGTGGAGCCTCGGGGGGTTGTGACACGTGTCATTCATGGTGATTCCTCAAAGGAGTGTAAGACTGTGCGCCCAAAGCTGATCCTCATATCAGGCTCTTTTACATGTTCAGTATAACTTCATCAGAACCCGGGCCTTGTTTTTCTCCTGGTTAATTGAAGCTGCCAAGACGTGTTTATGTCCGGTCTGAAGTAATCGCCCCCATGGAAGGGAGTCTCTGAAATGCTTCGTAAAATAAGTCTGAGCTTCAAATTTGACCAGCAGAAAGCCGTTTTAAGAGAGGAGTGTCAGACTGACGTTGTGCGGGAGTCAAGCATCTGTTGTAAGTATAGCTAATTGTGCCTCCAACCCCCCCTCCCCCCAAGGCCCAACGAAGACGGTGAGGTCATGCTCAACTTTTCCATCCAACTCTTCAATGCTTTTTTTCCGATAGAATCCTGTCCCCTTCTGGCAGCATTGTTGTTATTGCTCCTCGACGGGGCTGTGATGTAAATATGTACTAGATGGTGAAAGAGTGCCGACCCCCTGCTTTTCACAGGGCTAGCCACAGTAAGTTCTCGCAACTTTACAGCTTAAAAAAAATTGCCACTTAGTTTGGTGTGTTTATCAAAATTCACTAAAAAGTCAAGCTTTTCAATATCATATCCAAATTAGAGGAAGGTCTAAGCTGGTTAAAGTTTTTTTCTGATGAGACAGATAGCTGTTTTTGATTTAATGATTACCCAAATGTGCTTTGCTGGGATGTCTTTGGCAATGAGGATGGAGAAGTTTAGAAAAAAAATCACTGAGCAAGACGATCCCAAGGGCGTAACACACTTTATGCTTCTGAATATCACAGATGATATTCGGGCCATCCTCAGCACAGCGTAGACAGAAGATATTTAAAGGTCTGCGTAGCTTTACTGCTGGCTGACTCATTTATGGTACCGAGACCTTGTAAATACACTTCAAAGGGGCATTCGGTTGATTAATTCAAGTACGTTTCTTTGTGCCCAACAGGCCCTTCTGTATTTTCTCATGAGCGGTAGTACATTGACGGTCCAAGAGAACTTTTCCTCCCGGTGGCTGGGATAGGGCGGTTTAAATGCCAGACTAATTGCTGGCATTTTAATCAGGCAGGTAAGCACAGCACTGCCTGAGAAAACTCAGTAACCCAGTTGCGCAGGTTTACTGTTTGTCTGTGTTTTGGTCCTGGGACAACGTCTCTGCAGCCTAATAACCGTTTGTGTAGAGACCTGCGTTATCAAGAACAGGGCGCTGTTTAGGGTAAATCCCTGGGATAGAGAGATTTGTTTAGTGGATGACAGCTTTGTGTAGGTGTATTTAAATAGATGTTCTTACTTATCGTATTTTAACATATAAGCTAGAAACAAAACAATTAATATGTATTGTCATTAGAAAATACTCCAGCTCTGTTGATCTGCAGTAGATAGTGGATACAGTGCTCACAGCAGGTGAGAAGCTGCAAAGCTCTCTGTCTGTGGATTCAGCCAACCCTATAAGGACATGGTCTGATTTTGCTCATCCCATCTCCTTCTCCAGAATTCACAGCAAACAGGAGCTCAGAACAGCAGCGTTGTGGACTCTTCTCCCTTTAGGCCCTGGTTTGGCCCGATCTTGACATGCATTGGTCATGTGAACAGGATATTTTTTTTTCAAATGAGTGAATTGGTCCCTATTAAGAGCCAACCGTGGTCTGTAAGAATGCTCTTAAATGTAGCAGAGACAGGAGAGTAGTGGCCAGACCGGGCCAAGCGAGGGAGCGGTGAGGAGAAAGGAGAAGAGTAAATGAGAAGGGGCTGCACCGACAGTTTTCTGGCCGCCCCGCGTCCGTATAAACATCTGACAGGAGAACACTTGCGCAACACATGACTTCAGTGCACAGTGTACCTTTCTCATGGTCGTGTCATCCAGCAGAAGGCCGTACTTTTTCAAGCTCAGTCAGAGCACCTTGACGGCAGACTTCAAAAGAAAGCATGCCTTTCCGCCGCCCTCCCCCCTGCCCATGGCCCCTCTTGCTGTCCTCGAGGGCAAAACCTGCCATCTGCGTGGCCTTCGCCTGTGACACCCATAGCCACCGTCAAGCTTTCAGTATCGCGTGGAAGGAAGAAAAAAATAATAAAAACTGAGCTACAGAAAGGAGGCCAAAAACCCCGGCCATCCAGCTCTGCCAAAAACAGCTTCGACGGGTTGCCGGCGACGCGGCTGCCTTGTTCAGAAACAATGAGATCTGGCTGGAGTAAAGGGTCCGCTGACACTCCAAGCCAGGAGTCATTGTGCATTCCCACTTTCCTCTAAAAGCTTACAGGGGTCTGGGTGGCAGTTCAGCTTTGTGAGGAAGGTGGTGGAACTACTCCCAGTTCTGGAGTGCCTGTTTCCTGCAGTGGCAAAGTCAGGTAGTCATTTCGCATGCAAATGCAGACACTTTGTCCGGAACACAGTGAGTGGTTGGGCAATCTTGATATGACCCCTGGACCAGGAAAATTCTGAAATAATTCACTACCACATAAGAAAAGTGCTGGCTTGGAAGCATTTGTGCACCTGTTAAAAATATCAGAAGTAGATAGTGATTAAGGCTCCTTTTAGTCTATTATTTGTTTTTGAAATTCCTATATTTTTACACCTTCGTGGTTGCCTGCTCAGCCTTTTCACACCTTGTTTATGGCGATTCCTGAATGGTTTGTGCCACCACTGCGAGGCTGTACTTCCTGGTGGAAAGTCTCCACGCGCTACACAGCACGTAGAGGCCCTCCCGACACATCAGGCCAGTTGTTACCGCACGTGGTTCTTTTGCTACCACCTTCCCTGGTCCCCAGAACTGGCGGCCAGGTCGCCGGGGTGTTTATACTGCAACCCGAAACCTTCCAGGCACCCAGTTGCACCTCAGCAGGCCCTGCATTGGAGCAAAGCGCCTGGAGTTGGGTGGGCCGAGTTCCCTCTCTTTTTTCTCTAAGGATCTGATATCTGGTCAGGGACATGACAGGGGATGGGTGTCCCTTAGTGTGGCTGGCACACAACCCATGCCATTATTAATCCACTGCTCATGCGAGTCAGTGTAAATTATGGAACAGACTTGTGCGAGTCACTGAGTGTGAATTATCGAACAGACTTGTGCGAGTTACTGAGTGTAAATTATGGAACAGACTTGTGCGAGTTACTGGGTGTAAATTATGGAACAGAATTGTGTGAGTTACTGAGTGTAAATTATCGAACAGACTTGTGCGAGTCACTGAGTGTAAATTATCGAACAGACTTGTGCGAGTTACTGAGTGTAAGTTATCGAACAGACTTGTGCGAGTTACTGAGTGTAAGTTATCGAACAGACTTGTGCGAGTTACTGAGTGTAAATTATCGAACAGACTTGTGCGAGTTACTGAGTGTAAGTTATCGAACAGACTTGAGCGAGTTACTGAGTGTAAATTATCGGGGAGATGCTGCTTACTGCATCCTTTCACTCCTTAGCAGGCTGATAATTCCTACTGTGTGTTTATTCTGGAATGATCTACCAGCAAAGACAGCTGGGGTGTGATAGACATATTCTGCATGCTTCACTGAGCATAGCCATTATGTTAATTATACAGGCAGGATATACCTTCAAATATGTTTTTGTGTGTTTGATTTGTGGATGTAGATGACATTTATAGAATTTTTATAGAGGATTTTGCTTCTGTAATGTAAAATTGAATCAGTGTTTCTCAACGTTTTCTACAATGAGGGTTGATAAATAATGTTTTTTTCCAGGCCAAGGGAACTGGGACTTAACACACACACACACACACACACACACACACACACACACATGCACGCATTCCAATACACACACACACACACACACACACACACACATGCACGCAAATGCACACACATGCATACTTTTCCTTTCAAGCTTCCAGTAAGCAGAACTAGTAAATCATTCTTGGTTACCTCTAATGTAAGCCAGCTGTGGTGATCTTGCGTTTTCCATTGTGTTCTGTGGAGCTATGAATTAAAACCAGTCTCCTTCAGTTGAAGGGATGGAGCTGTTTGGTGCACACTTCCATTGAAAGGAAGAATAAAGCCTGGTTGTAACCCTGTCTATTACTCATCATGGGCTAATCCAGTGAAAACAAGTCAGTTCTATAAACCAAAGGACATTTATTAGTGTCTATTATGGTGATGGCACTTTTTTTTTCCCCCACAGTTGAGCTTTCGCCTACTCTAGATGTGAACCGGTCTGACGATGCTTTTATCCTGTTACTCACGGGATCATGGCTCTACCCTTTGGCTGAGTTCTTCTTTAAACCTCGCATCTACCGCTTCCGTGTTTTGGTGTTCCTCTCGTAATCGCGGCAGCACCTGGGCCCTACATGCTATGACGCATGAAGCTGATTGTTTATCTCGCCTTGGTTTGGACCCTGCACCGATTGCAGCTCAGAGCCAGGTTCCCCCTTGCCTCCCTCCTCCCAGTCCATCTCCATCATGTGACAGGGCCAATACGTGAGCAGATTTCTCCCAGGTGGTGGCTTTCACCACCTCATCTCCTGGTAGTCCATCTTGCCCCCCCCTTCCCTCTTCCTGATTAGCTGCGTTGAAGTGCCACTGGAAGACTCTTAGGAAAATTTAATTGTGTGCTTCCAAAGAATCATGATATTACTTCATCCACCTTCAGGCCTAGGTTGAAGCGTTGAAAATGCATCCCTCAGTGACACCTGTGAGTGCGTGGGGCTGAAAGCCAGCAGATAGGGCTGGCTTGTGTGTCCGTGACATGGGTGGCCTGGCAGAGATTTTACTCTGCATGGACAGACCACTGAGTGAGTAAAATCCATACCGCTGTGGCAAATCTATGATCTCTTGTTACAAGAACTCTGCCGCTGGGGATTTTCTTGTGGTCGGTGGGTGTTGCCCTCGAAAAATGCTGGCATTGTGAATAAGTTTCCACGCACAACGGTCTGTGTGCCTGCTGAAATCTGTGCGACTCTGCTAACGCTGAAATTTTTTTGGGGGAATTTGCAGTATGTGAGCTCCGTGCATGTCCTTACAGTCTATAACCCTGTTTGCGAATGGCTCGTTTGATCAGTCACTTTCTTATCAGGCGCTCTTATCCGGAGTGACATACAAAGTTGGAAATGTTACACTTTACACATTTTTAAGGCAGGATATTTACTTTTTACTATTGCAGTCTAAACTGACCTTATCGGCATGGCCCCACTTCTCATCCTGCCCCCCCTCATGCCTCCACTGTGCCTGCAAAGAGCCATCCGGCCCATTTATTGTACAAGTGTCATGTCTTCTGAGCACTTTCTCTGTGCTGAACGCCCACCTGCTCAAACACAGCCCTGTTTGCACATGCTGCCACTCCCAGCATGCGGCATTTTCACCCTTTTAATGCGATCATTGAAACCAAAACCTTAGCAAGACTTTTATCAAGAAATACATCTTTGCCTCAGTAGGTGTTTCCCCACAACTTTCCCTTCATTACAAGATGCTAATCCACGAATGGCATCAGATAAGCCTTTTTTGGCGGTACTAATGAGGTACATTACTAAAGAGGCTACATTGAATGCTGATGCTAATAAAGTAGTCCGAAGTTCATGTTCTCAAGTTAAAGAGGCTTCTGCTTTCATCAGCAAATGACGCAGGCTGCTCTCATGGCCTGCTTTGGTTTGCGTATGCCTCACTTAGTTTACTGTGGTTGTAGCTGCTTTCCTGTGTTTATGAATAAGACCCGCGTAGAGTCAGCTGTTTATTCAGGTGGCATTAGAAGCGGTGCACCATATGACTGAGCGGTCGCACATGCTATCGTGCTATCGCTTTCCTCTGACTTGCATGCAGATAAACGTAACCAATTGACGCAAGTGTGTCATTCAAGTGCATTCTGGTACGCGGTGTTTATAACCTGAGCGAACCTGTTTCTAAACAACTTCCTGTAGTCCACATCACTAAATTACCCGTAGGAACCCAGCTGAAGCACTTCACTGTTTTTATTAGGTGCAACCCTTAAACAATTGGGGCCTGAGGAGAAACTTCTAAACGAAGGATCTCTTGAGGAGATTAATCAATAAATTACATTCAATAATGGCCATATGCAAATAGCTGAGATGCACCCTATAGCTCTTAATGTGCTTGTCAGCTTCAATAGTGGACCTTGAATAAGCTTGCACCACAACCTTAGACGTAGATGTGCTAAGGACAACCAGTTTAGATAAGAGTTCCAAGCTTCAAGAATTTTTTATCATAGGGACACTTCAACTGTGAAAGACGGAATCTAAAACAAAAATCCAGAAAATCACATTGTATGATTTT
>JAOYSI010073771.1:5394-19450 GCA_025775065.1 Hiodon alosoides | reverse complement strand
TATATATACACACACACACACACACACAATATATATATAGATTTGCGTTGGTGTGTTCTATACATACCCCTTCATACACACAATCTTTAACTCATTCATTTATCAGCACTTGTGATCAGCTATTTAACTACATCACAAACAAATGATGTATCTATATAAATACTTTGTGAATATACTTAGCCTTTGCAGCCACTTCTACAATTGATAGATGTTTGATTAACACTATATATAGGATATTTACCAGGTGTAAAATGATTTCCAGGATCAACACCCATTCAAAATCATTCTACTAGTTCTTTTTATTAAACAAAACAAAAAAACCAAAAAATAATAAATGGAAAGAGTGAAAGGAGCAGTCAACAGAATGACTGACTGAATTGGGACATCTCTCTGAATTGGCTAGAAAATTTGTACATTTTTTTGTTATTTAACCTACAGTACCCGAAATGAGTGTGAATGATGATGACCCACTGAAATATTTCATTCACGACGGACACATACTGAGTTCCTACAGGTACGTTGCTATCGCCGACAGTCTTTGTAAACTAACAGCATGTGAAGGGAAGGTACTGTGTAAAGGCTCAGCCTTTGACCACCGGTGAAGGCGGATCCTGGTTCTCTCTCCAGGGACTTTTACACTTTTCTCACATTCTCCCCAGCGACATCAAAAGAAGATCTGTTTGGCATCTGACGGGTTCTGTTCCATGGGGCAGTATGGACATTTTAGCCTGCAAAGAGAGAACAGTCGCTACAACGGGCAGACAGAGCACTGGGGCAGGGCTGAAATTCTATTTTAAAAGCAAGAGAGCCAAAAAAACAAACAAAGAACAATAGTAGGGATGATCGAGTTATCCAATGTAAACTGTGTAGGCAAACGCATAACAAAACCTGAATCAATATATCGGATTTGATTTCTTCTATAAAAGTGTGTCCTTCTAAAAAAACATGGATAACGAACGAGAGGATGTCTTACTTTCCAGCATTCGTGAGTTTGTTCAGGGCATCTCGTGAAATGACATGCCCACAGATAAGCTTCATGGGTGGATTGCTCTCGGAGGTCTGCTGTCTTAGGATAGGGCAGGCAAACACAGAGTGATACCAGCATTTCTTCCCAAGGTCGATCTCGATCTTAACAGAAGTGAGATACAGAAAAAGGTTTAATCCAGTCCAAAAATCATTCAAATTTTTCTACCACGAAAACTATATTTTTTGTTCCATGGAAGGTTTACTGAAATATATTACAGTTTATCGCAACATTTTTGATTCACCTCATATATTGCATACTACTTCACTGAAATCACATTTAAAAATTACTGGAAAAAATAAATGGAATGCCAATAGGACATTAGTTACCGGCAACTCATCTTTGTGTGTCCAAACACCACTGCACTGTCTTTGCTCAATAACTTGTTTAATGTTCATCAGGACTGGCAAGGCCATGCAACCAGATGCAAAGCTAATTGGGACAAAAAGGACAGAAGAGAAACATGACTGGTGCTGGACAATAATATATCCACAGTAAAGTCTAACAACTGTAGTCTCATTGACGGCATAGCTGGTTCCTGTTTAATGAGACAGCCCCTGCAAAGCACAACATAATTCTTGCTGTTATCGTGCCTGGCGTAATGTGTGCCTGGCGTTTGAGAAGATTCACAGGTATAGATTATCCAATCTACAAGATCACAAAGTTTCCTAACGTGCTTATTCTACAAAAAACCCATAACCAAAAAAATGTGAGTCCTTTATTTGACCTATGTAACCCAGTTATTTAGTGATGTTTAAATGCTTAACATCTATAGCACTCATCTATTTAAACCACACATGTCAAACACCAGTCTACTAGAAATTGCTGTAGATAGATTGGTGGATCGATGCTCTAACCTGACACTGAGCGGTGACTCCACAGACAGCCCCAGCAAGGCGCAGGCATCCCTGGTGAAGATGTTGCAGATCTCAGCCCATTGGTTGGTCTCAAGTAGGCTGCGGTAAGGGGAGTTCTCAATGCCATGGCGGAGGTACACCAGACTGCCCATCAGAATCTGGATGTCTATCGGCAAGAAACAATAGACAGAAATGAAACAAGATTTTAATTGAAGTGAACAGTGTCCTCCTTTAGGCGATCTCCGTTAAATGCAAAAAACAACAAAGTCTAAATAAAGTGCAACACATTTTGTTTTGTAAATAATATCTTGAGCCTCTCCTCCACCTGAACGACGATAGTTTGTCACTCAAGAGCACAACAACAGAGTGATCAGCTCTTACAACCACAATCTGCAGCAGGTTGCAAAAACAAACCATTTTTTTTTCCATACTGTTCCCACATGTTTAGTCACAAATGTAAATATATGGTTGTTTTTTGGTGTGTGTGTGTCTGTGCTGGTAGTCACTTTAAATAAGCTAGGCGCTCACCTCTCTGATGCTGCGAGGCAAAGGGCTGGAAATGCCGGGCGTACTGGAGCGCCTCCAGCTGGTTGCCCATGCCCCCGTTCAGTAGACTGATGAAGTGGAGTCGGTGCAGTTTGAACTCCAGCGTGCTGTTCAGGTCCAGGAGTCGCTGGCGGTTAGCCACAGCCCACCTTAAATGTCACCCACACACGTTTATCCAATCAGCAGAAACAAGGCGGGCCTTCCCAACCACTGTTCACAAGTGCTTAAATGTCACCCACACACGTTTAATCAGCAGAAACAAGGCGGGCCTTCCCAACCACTGTTCACAGGTAAATTAAACAGACAGAGGTACTCAAGTGCTTAAATGTCACCCACACACGTTTAATCAGCAGAAACAAGGCGGGCCTTCCCAACCACTGTTCACAGGCAAACTAAACAGACAGACGTACTCAAGTGCCGGTCTGAGGTCCTGCATTCTCAAAGCCTCTAAAATACGATTTAGCTCCAGAAACGGCTGCTTCAGGCTCATGTCAATCACCACTCCGGACTCCTGTCAAAAACGCATATTGTTACGAGTGAAAATAACAAACCGTTGTTATATCATGAACACATTTTTACATTAATGACTACTATGATGTTGAATATCTATAAATAATAGCCACTTAAATTGTTCAAAAGAACCAAACAGCACACCTGACAGAGGTCCTCCGCAACACTAAGCATGCCTTGCCGGTACAGATGTTCCACAATGGTTTCACTTAAATACTTCTGTCTCTCTGGAGAGTCCCACACCGTCTCAGCCACAACTGCACTCACTTCTGCATCAAAATTCTGCAGAAAGAGAAGAAAACGATCAATTCAATGCCAAAAACTGGAACCTGTACAGGAGACCTGGACAGCGACACCTACCCGGTCAATGGCCTTGCCCACTTTAGACACGCTGCCGTGTATGTCCTTGTGCCGGGAGGCCAGCGTCTGGACCGTGTCTTTGATGTTTTTGCAGCACTGCGCCATGGACTGGGAGAGGACTGAGAGGTCGGCATCCTGCACACCTATTAGGAACACATTCTGTGAATTGTATTTGGTCGTGGCAGGGTTATTAGAGAACTACATACTGCTCTTTATTTTACCCTCTTTTTAAATTAGGGACAACGATTCCTAAAAGGCATCTTCTAGAGGTCAATTTCAGTTACAAACCTAACAGAACTAAAAAGGTTTTTTTGTTTTTTTTTAAGATTACCATGTGTGCCGTGACAATCAGGTTTGCCTAAAAATTATTTTAAAAGTCAAAACACATGTTTGAGAGTGATTTTACAAAGAATCAAGAAAATAAGCTACTCTTTAGAAATCTATTCTTCAGAAAATTAAGCTAATATTTCTAAATATTTTTTAATTCCTAGCAAGGCATTCACAATAATTTTAAAACAGGAAATGATGTTTAAGTCAATTATTTCACACCAATATCTTTACTAGATATTCAATATTTCATTTTTCTTTAAAATCAATCACACTTATTTTCACACTGCTCTAACTTACCTAAATCAATCTAACATCTAATCAATAAAACAATATTATCTCAGACACATCAGCTACGACAAAACGTGATTATATCTAGCCATGTCTTTAAGGTACAAAAAATATATATTTTTTGGAATATAAATTATTCACTCCACAGGGTTCAACATGGTCATTACAAAATAAAAAACCTATACCATTTGGTGCCCACTCTCCTTATGTCAACTAAATCAGGGCGGTCAATTTAAAGATAGCATGTCTAAACTTTTCCAGACCCACTGGTATGTTCCAAAGGAGAACGAGAGACTTACCAAACGTTACTAACTGACCCCGCAGATCACAGACATAACGCAGCAGCTCGTCCAGCTTCTCCTCTGACAAGTGACCGTACATGACAAACCGGTGAAGCACTTTCTCCAGCTCCCTCTCCACGCACGCGCACTGCTCCATCGCTAAATAAGCTACACACCACAACCCGCAGCGTGCATGAGAGACAGAAGACAAAGTAACAGTCAGTTAAATGTAGTTAAGGAAGCATTACACAAGTTATACATTTTTGTTCAGTGCAACAAATAAGAACAGGCGAGTCAGAGAGTAATGAAATACAGATTTGTATGTCATTCGGCACACACTTCAGATAACAAAGGGGCCTTCAAGACAAATACCAACAGTCCATTAACAGCTTCTTTAGATGGACGTCCTTGTGTACATCCAGGATTCACAGTAATCTCTCAAAACAAATGTATATAGAACACCTTGCAACATGTTTCATTTTGGCCTAGTGTAGATTCCTAACAGTATAGTATTTCAAAATGTATTTTATTTGCTAGACCTCTTCGACTCCTCTGATGCGTTATTTCAGTGGCCACAGATTGGTGCCAACAAAGGGCATTTGCCAACCCGCAGGCACAAGGAAGAGCTAGATTACAGTACATTACATTACAGCTGGTCAGAACAAACAATAGACAATCATTTAATCAATATTAAACCGATATTCTGAAAATTGACAGCGGGGAAATGTTTCATGCATCAGAATGGAAGCAAACGCGGCATGGCACAAAACAACTTAATTAAAGCACGAAAGTTAAACGTAACTCCAATACAACCGCGTGAGCACGTCACCTACGTATTCATTCAAATATTGCTCGAAATTCCTAACTATATAGCAATGTTCTCTACGCATAATTAACTACAGACATTTCACTGGAACCAGAAGTAAAAATTCAGTGGTAAAGTCTTATTCAAATTAGCCGCAGACTGGCGCAGGCTTGCACACTCGCGATATTTGCATTAGCTATATTGATTTATTGTAACTAATCCACTTACAAAACTTAGCTAGAATAACGTTGGCCACACAATAGCAGTGCAATAAAGAAAACAACTGGTCGAATACGAAACGGGGCTATTATAAGGCATTTCCTTAAACGTATATTCTACGACATAGTTGCAGGTTTCCACAAAGTATGTATACGGTGCACATCGGGGTTGAAATTAGTCATGACTACCGTGTACGATCTAAATTCTACGAACGTCAGTAGCCACAACAACAAACCAAAAAAACATTATTTGTAGTCCAGCACAAGCCCTGCAGGTATCGCAGACACCTCGCTATGCCATCCGAATCAGCAACGACTTTATAAACCAAATATGAATGTAATTATGTACCTAGCTTCCCTGCTAGCTAGCAGATGAGTAGGAACTCACAGTAGCATTCTATAGGTACATTTTTTTTTGCTTAATACCTAAACATGAAATGGACATAAAACAATTTAAATATACAGTTACTACTACCACTACTAAT
This sequence comes from Hiodon alosoides, assembly GCA_025775065.1. Classification (NCBI taxonomy): domain Eukaryota; kingdom Metazoa; phylum Chordata; class Actinopteri; order Hiodontiformes; family Hiodontidae; genus Hiodon; species Hiodon alosoides. The sequence goes on along the minus strand of JAOYSI010073771.1, from coordinate 13,746 downwards.
AGTATGCAAATACTAATACTACTAGCTAGCCAGCCAGGCTAGTCACATAAACCGTAAACAATCAACCACAAATAATAAAGCTAAATGATAATAAGTTAGCTCACTCTCTCTCTGTATGTGTGTGTGAGCGTTTATTTTATATAAACAAATGTATACATTATAAAAATGCAAAGTACATATAAGCTCAATTTAGAATACAACCCAAAACACTAAACTAAGATATTATTTACCTGTCGTCACAACACCGGCTGGCCCTTTACCAGTACTTCCGGTCAAAATAAGGACTCGAACAGGAGTTAAAAATGAGCATGCGTAGAGTCAAGGATATGACGACAAATACCAGCGAAAACAAAAATATAAAGGGTCCGAGAATAGCGTGCTGCCAGGTTAATTTGCATTGACAAAGGGCCTTAGTCAATGACAGAGTGCCTCCATTTTTCCTCTGCAGTTTTGCTCTAAATCAGCCTGTGGACATCTCCGAAAATAGGTTCCTCTATAAGACGTCTTTAACTCTCAGAGGCCAGACACCTTTCAACGGAGCTGAAGTTGACTACAGTGCTTTTTTACAAATAATATTTGTTGTTATTTCAAAACTACTTATTACTACTTATTATACTTTTATCCATTAATCCATAATGTGGGACAACAAAATCAAATATTATGTCATTGATTGGCCAATTAGAACAGCCATAATGAAGTACAAATTGATAAAGAAAAACTGCATATTGTCATTTCAAACTTTATATTACTATATAAACTATGTTAAACTGGCAAAATGCTCACTAAAGGGATGACACTAAATTCTAATTACAGTGTATACTTAACCCCAGACATATTGGCAAATTCGCATTGTACATAAAAGGCAACACAATACATACATCACAGTTCTTCACTATGTTGTATTATTGTGTTAGCTAAGATTTACCAATGTCGTTTACCAAAAAAGTAGGCTATACAAATGTCCCCACAAAAGTAAGCGTCTAATTGGGTTTTTACCTAGGGCTGTCTGCAGCAGCTCTCTCGCTTCCATTCCACTCTAGTAAGTCAATTACTCTACACTAGTGAATATATAATCGAACATAATATTCTTCATCCCACGATCATATTATTGTGCGTTTTTTATGTAATAGTACATTACATTTCAGTGGTCTTTGAAGAGGTCTAGGATTTTCCCAGGAATTAATCACACTTGTTACGAATTGTTACGTTAGGTTTTATTGGGCTTCATGCGGCACAGTGAAATGCGCTAACTGCGCAGCATGATGCTCGCTGAGAAGATTCACGACGCGCCCCCTGGTCGCAGTTCTACTAGCTGGGTAGCAACTGTAATGCGCTCACCGCTTGGTGATGTCTTCTCCGGCTAGATGTTTTTACTTTGCGGAGATCATGCTTCAGAAGAACATAAACGACAGATAGCTAACTAAGGTATTTACTTCAGAAATAATTAAATGTACAGAGACTACAATATTGGAAGGTAAGCGTTTGCAGTACCAAGTCTGATGTACGGTTAGATTTTCATTTGTTTACCATGGTTTAGAAACGACAACCCTTGTCGTTTGCCCTCATGCAAATGTAACTACATTTATAATTATGTATTGTGTGGCTCGCTGGCTGGTGTTTGTTTTTTATTATACATTTTAGTTAGCAGCCTATTGAGCAATATAACTCGTCCAAGCATAACTCGCCGGATCAGAATCTTTATTTGGGTGTGTCAGTCGGCTGTCGCGAATCCTTGGGTCTGGCTAATAGTATGTTCATTATCCTTTCTTTAGTACTTATTTTGTGTAAATTCTATTAAGATAACAAGCTAGTACATTAGCGAATAGACAGTCGGGGGGTATAGATATGTACATTTATTATAGGTAAAAAAATACTTGTGTGTGTGTGTGTGTGTTTAAACATCTGAACTGCGTGTTATTACTTGTGAGACAGACGAATCCGTTATGAATGTTCTCGTTCCTAATAATGTAACTTATTTTCTATCATATGCACATTGTATATAAGTTGTATTCGTTTATTTAAAAAAAATATCTACAATTGGACATTCAATTTTTGCCACAGATGACGTTTTACTTTATTCAACAAGTCTTATACTTCTTAGTCTGGAGTAAATAAAAAAAAAAAATGTGTATTGCAAAATGACATCAGAATATAATACCTCTGTATGTTTTAAAAAATTAATTTGTATTTTTCACATAAAACTAAGATGTGGGAGAGATCATTAGTTTTTATTCTTCCTTTCCATTGCAGCACTGAGAGCTGTGACCACGTGTTTTCTAAACCAGGAAATAAAGCACCCCTACTTGTGTCATCTTTTGGTCTGTCCCCCCTGTCCCTCCGTTTACCTCTGCTTACAATGAGCAGCCAACGGGTGGACGCAAAGGTAGTCTTACTGGGAAAAGAGTGTGTTGGCAAAAGTAGCTTGGTGGAGAAATTTGTGCATGACCGCTTTCTCTTTGGACCCTATCAGAATGTAAGTATCACACCGCTTCATATGACGCCAAATTGGGTCAGGATCTGTGCCCCAAGTAGCAGTGCCTAAACTCTATTCAAATTTTTATTTATTTATTTATATTCAATTTGAACTAATCTTGATTAATAATCCACAAGGTAATCATAAGTGGTCAAGATTTACTGGTCCAAACTTGATCTTTCGGGAAAAAAAGGTGTTTTTCAATGTTGGGCAAATTAACCAGCACAACACATGGATATTAATATGGACGGAGAGGCAAAAGAGGATAGCAATTTCATAAAGATTGTACAATGATAAGGCAGAATGGGTGGGTTGCTATGCACAAACCACTTATGCTATCTGGCTGCTGGGCATAGTGGTTAAGTGACAGGCTTGTAACTTAAATTTTGCGGGTTCAATTCAAGTCTTGTTTAATTGAGCAAAATAATTGAAAAAATATTGAATTGCTTCTAGATATATCTGGCTTATATACACTTATAGTATAAGTGGATGAATATATAAACTGCAAGTTTAGCTATTGGTGCATTGGGATGTTTGTGCATTAACGAAATGTGGCATGGCATATTTCAGTTTGATCTGAATAGAGGCTTCTCCAGACAATTCTTTGTTGACCTCTATCATTCCATGAGCCTCCTTTTATTTTTTATGTGCCCAGGAATGCTAATCCACCGCGGTAGATAAAATATTCAATACAGGTAAGAGCTGTCGCTATTATGCTGACGTATGATGAACACCCATTTTCTGACAGACTATTGGAGCAGCATTTGTCGCCAAACCAATCCAAGTGGGAGAAAAAGTTCTGACCCTTGGAATATGGGTAAGTGTTGGGGATCTGTGCATTGCTGATGCAAATTAGAGTGATGAATTGTATATGGATACTTCAGTCGATGAAAAAGACTATGGTTATGATGGTGTTTAACATTGAAGTCCGTACAATGGTGTAGAAAAAAACAGTATATTTTAAATGGCACATCATTCAGCTCTGATAAGGGCAGTTTAGCTGTCTTACACCCGATATGAGTGAATTTTTTTTTTCCTATCCTAGGATACGGCTGGATCCGAACGTTACGAGGCAATGAGCAGAATTTACTACAGGGGGGCCAAAGCAGCCATTGTATGCTACGGTAAATATTACACTTTTTATATTTATATAATATGAAATATTGCAGGTTTTCATTTAATTTCATCATGTATTTTTGGCCACTGAACAATCAATAGACATGGTTCTTTTTACAAATCAAATCTGAAACGGAATTGATTAAGCAATTTAGACACTGCAACTCACCAGGACCAAGTTTGCAGATGTATTAAGCATTGAGGAAAGTATTGCAGTCCATGATTTTAGGATACGTACTGGCGCTTTAAGGCCCACTTGAAAGCGCAGCCCTTTACACCAATCGAAAGGAGCCCACTATTGCATCACAAAATTGCATCATCAAATGGTTTTGGTGGGAAACGAATTGGGAAAGATTAGCAGCCTTCGCTGTTGAACCTGTTTGCCGTTATTATCAGAACTTGCGGGAGAAGGGCATGAACTCCGTGTAAACGGTTATGTGTACACAAAATCATTACATTAACAGCAGAGCGGAGATCTCCAAGTGAATGTGTGTTTTTGTACGATCTTTGAAGAGATGCATACATTGAATAAACTATAACAAAATATATTTTGCTGGGCTGTGTGGATAAAAGAAGAAAAACATCAAAACTGAAATTATTTTAGCCTGGAGATGGTTTTGGGGGAATGGTGCTAATGAGTCTGGAGATATCAATTATTTGCTGATTTTATATACCTCAAGAAAACAATTACTTTTAATTGCCTCATTATTTATTCCCTTTGGTGTAAAAATCAATCAAAAGGTTACTGAATAGATTTTAAAATGATCTAATTATCAAGTCTATTTATCAACACCTTTTTTTACCCAAACAATCAACCTGCACTATGGGATCCAATTCCGATTAAGTAAGAATACCGCTATATTGTTTTATTAACTTGTTTCCGGACTTTGATCTCCCTCCCTAGATTTGACTGACAGCAGCAGCTTTTTGCGGCTCAAGTTCTGGGTGAAAGAGTTGCAGAAGTGCGAGGAAGTAAGTGGCTTAAAAACACATCAAATGTGTCGGTTGTACTTGATATTGGGAATTGGACTCTGTATCTGAGATATCTCCTGCTATTAGGATTATTTGCTACTTTTAAAAACTAAATGCATTCGGAATTACCTATTCGTTCCTCAATTTCAAATATCCAATTGTGCTAATGCGTCTCAGCTACTAGCAATGAATCTTACCACCAAAAACAGGGAAGGTGAGGGAGCCAATCACCTTTAAAGCCCCCAATTTTTTTACACACTGCGAACTGCATAACCCACAGCGACCGATTGGAGGAGAGGCATGTCCCTCCCAATGGCACCTGCAGAAGCCGTCAGGTGATGCGGGTTAGGGATGAGCCGACAAAAACCTTGGCAATTCCCACACAATCCGCCCATTGAGCACTGCCACTGTGAATTCCTGGTCTCAATGGGTCTCAACCACATAAAATCCAGATCATAGTCCTTAACTTGCTGAACCATTGGGAGGGCCTGGATTATTTTCTACATTCATTTATATGAACTGCCAGTTTTATCATTGCTTCATGTGTGGGTAGAAGATGCCAAGACATGCCTCCAATGTTCAAGTATAGGTAACATAAATACCACCTTCTTAAGACGAATTACGTCAAGACGTATGTTCCTTATAAATTCAGTGAGTAAGTGCAGCAATGACTGCCAGTTTTTTCTAACATTGTTAGAAGACAGTTATACTTTGTGTAAATATACTTAGTGTTGTGTTAAAATACTTGAATGTGTCTTTGCCCTTACAGTATAAAACTATATTGACAAAGAGAACTGTCAGACTGTTGTTATCTAATCAGAGAGTTGGCTGTTAAACGCTAGAGCTAAATATTTGTCTGCCGCCCCTAAGGACTACATTTCCCTAAATCATTTGCAATAAGTACAGACTGCCAGACAAATTAATGGTGACCAATTGTGTTACCAATGATATCTTCAAAAAGTATTGACTATTTGGGTGAATGGGATTTTTTTAAATGCTTGAGTGAAATACTGGTCTCTGATTCCAGAACTGCAAGATATACTTGTGTGGCACAAAAAGTGACCTCATAGAGACTGACCGAACCCTACGACAAGTTGACTACCATGACGCGCAGGACTACGCAGAAGGTACGTTCAGACTATCACCAAATTCATCCCTAACCTAACATTTACAGAAATATGGCTTATTCTGGGTTTTTTTTTTTTTTTTTTTTTGCATGCAACCATCGGTTTGAATAAGAAATTGATTATTGAGGTAAAGTTAAGAGAAGCATTATTGGCCCTATAATTGAATTTATGTTCAGTTCTTGGATGGTGGTGATGATATTTGTATTTGCTCTTTTATAGAAATCAAGGCCGGGATGTTTGAAACCTCCAGTAAAACTGGTCGAAATGTAGGTGAGTGAATGCGTTTCACTCATTTCTCAGTCACTCTGGAATAGTTTTGTGGAAGCCCAAGGAAGGCTTTCATCTGATTATCCTTACATGACATACAACCAAATGGTGGAATCGATAACCTCAACTAGATAAGCTAGGTGCGATTTCCTTCAAATCAAGGGAAACGCTCTCTCTCTCCTGACTGCTTACAACACCTTCTTGCCAATTCTGCCTATATGACTGCATTCACCAAAATGAATGGCGACCATTTTTGTTACAGAGGAGCTTTTCCAAAAAGTAGCAGAGGATTACTACAACAGCACCACCCTCCAGCTCATGTCTGGTGAGTGACCCTTTTGTTTTGGATTACTACAACAGCACCACCCTCCAACTCATGTCTGGTGAGTGACCCTTTTGTTTTCGGCTCGTCCATAACACATCAGTTGATGGCTAAATCTGTAGTTAACAGTTGAGCCGTCAACTACAGATCTCATATTTGATTTAGCTTTTCACGCTGGTGTGAGTAGGCCGTCAATTTTGGAAGTCTTGGTACTTGACTGCTGGTCCTAGGTGTTTGGGTCTGACTTTGTGCCGGTGTTCATTTCCAGAAGAGAAGTTGGACCTGCAAAAGAAGGAATCCTGCTCCTGCTGCCACAACTGACCTGGGACGTGAATCAGTGTACATTTCCACGTGCTTCTCAAAATAACCCCAAAAAAGGACAATGGTTCTTTCATCCATGTTGGTTGTGCCATGGGCACATTGCTGCTAAAAGGAATAAACGTGAATTCTGGGTTTACCACTTTTTTCAGATGGAGAGAAACCCAACCTAAAACTGGAGATTTTGATTTGTTTCAATTACTTAAAGACTTAAGGGCAAAGAAACATTTGTACTCTCAAAGAGAAAAAATACGCAACCCCTAACCCACCAACAACCCTAAAAAAGACCAACGCAATCCAGGTTCCATTCAATGGTTTTGAATCATAGGACTTAGCATTCAAAAACACATTTTATAACACTGGATAACAGCACATTTTCAATTAATTCTTACCAACATATACCATGTACATATGTTGCTGAAAATTGCTAAAACGTTGAGCGGCTTTATAAAATGCCAATATTTATCCAAGATGGTGTAATTACTAAGAATGTTTATCTGCATGTTCTGCTACTTCGGAGTATGTTACTGATTGATGGAGTACTTTGGAGCAAATTAATTAAATTAACCTTTTAAATTTTTAATTAAAACTTTTAAATATTCTGCAAGTCAGAATTCATTCATCATATCACCAATGACCTTTGTATATTTTCATATTAAATCTCTACCTTTGAATATATTACAATTTATTATATATATCAAGCTGATATATTAACACTTCCTTAACCATCCCTGTAAAATGTTCTCCATTGCTTGTTGCAGATAGTAATGAAGAACCAGAGCTGCTAATTGAAAATGAGAAATTAGTAATGTGAAAAGTAACTGAAATTTTACATACAGTATTCTTTATTGTATACAAAAGACTACAGTACAGTTCAGGAATCTTCCCAAGGCAACAGAGTTCTTTTCTTTTCTTATTAGAATATCAATATCAGTATTCACTGCTCAACTGTCTACTACATTTGGACAAAGAGCGTAAGGATTGGGGAAGAGGGTTCAAAAGCAAAGAGCAGTAGACACACCAAGTTTTCAAGTACAACAGAAAGGACAAAAAATACATTAAACTACGCTTTCAATAAGTATAAGTATAGACAAAATAAAGAAGTGACATGGGTTGGAGTAATAGAATATTGATCGGGAAAACCGTTTGAAGAAATGGCAGATTGTTTTTTTTGTATTATTGGGCTTGGGAACAGCACATCATTGCCACAAAAATGTTGAATGCTGCCAAATGTTAACCTTAAAATATTAAAGTCACTTAAGTTGAGAAACTTCTGCATTAGAGATGTTTCGACAACTATGATAATTTCAATGCTTAATGCCTTGTTCTGCCTTGCTATTGTTAAAAACAGTTAACAGATAAAGAGATCCCAGTTAGGGGTGGTGGGGTTAATTTTTGAACGTTGAGTTGGCCAAATTCAGATACAGATTTATTCCATCTTTCCATCAGGACAGGGTGCTGATACAACATCAGGAAGGGCTCAGAGGATAACTAATGAACCTTTTATATTAAACGAAATCAAAAACTTGATTTTGGTGGTTATTTGTATATTTCCCTATGTAACCCCAAACAATCAAATAGCTAATACGATTTTTTATTAGCTATATTCAAAATTTTCTTTAAAATAGGCATTCAACTAATATTAGACACACACACACACACACACACACACATACACATACACACACATTCCATGTTCCCTTTCAGACCTCCGAAAATTTTTATTTTATACAGGACAACCTATTCCCCGTTTTCAT
>JAOYSI010073768.1:5317-17213 GCA_025775065.1 Hiodon alosoides | reverse complement strand
ATGTGTTCATACGTGTGCATTATGTTACAAACTGTGCTAAGAAGTCGCTCTGCAAGAAGCTGTTGCAAACATACCTTAAAACATATACAATAGTTTGTAAATTATTTTAGACGTGTACTTACAGACAATGAAAGAGATTACCTCTAATAAGAGGTAATCTCAAGCAGGAAGATTTTGAAGAATTTGCTTTTATATTGTCAAGATTTACTTAATTAGATCGCAGCAATATTTTATAGATCTTCACAGCGGTGACTGGCCCTAAACTGATAAAGCTATTATTTAACTGTTTCAGACTATTGAATAACCTTCCATTAGGAAAATATATTAATATGTATATGTATATTCATATTGTTTAACGTGTTAAGGCCACTTTCCCAGTCTATTAACATATTGTCTAAAAATATGTGTTCCTCTAAGGAACCCTATCAGAAAAGTATTACAGAGACAAACTAGATCCTCTCCCTATATTTGAGGACGGGCCGCGTTTCATCCTCAAGCTGTTTCTATTATACTTCACTTGGTCTCCTTGTTAGCATCATCAATCACACATGAACTCCTAAATTCATTTCACTCATCAGCACAAACCATTGTCTGACTCCTATCTCTCTTAACCAGATTCCCCATTCCCATCAGAACCTTACCTTAACTTCCACTGTCTCTCGTGGTGGTCAGAAACTCCCTTTAAATTTCCAGTGGGATGAATCCATACCAAGTTTCGGGATCTCCTTTCCCACACAAAAAGGCAGGTGTAATTGCTTGGTGTAACTTCAAAGCGGTATCAAAATGTCTCTTGTGCCGCTGATTTCCTCTACATCCTCCACTCTTTCAACATCCCTCTGATCTTACCCTCCAAGGAACGGAGGCAACCGACTTCACGCTAGATTGCTTACAGTTTGTCTGTCACTGCTTTCACCTTGTCTAATGACTGTTTGGTCTCTTTATTTATCCTTTCATATGCCATCTTTCACCTTCCTTTGGATTTTGTGACCTTGGTGCCTGTGCTTTGACTTATTCGCTGGGCTCTTTGTTAGGTCTGCTTTAATTGAATTTAATTGAATTTAATGCTTCTCTTATTAATGATGAGCTCACTCTGTCCCTTCTTCATTAGTGCTCATACCCTGTCAACCCTTTTCATCCTCCTGATCCTACTATAAGCAATAGTACGTTGATCTATTTGTTTTTCCCCCTGTCTAGGTTCAACACTTTACCGCTGGTCTCAAATCTACCTTCCTCTTCTGTATTAACATTAGAACCACTAATATGTCTGCATTTCTAAAAGGTACCCAAGTTTTCTTGGTTTCTTCAGCAGAAAATATGTTAAATTACATAGGCCCGAAAACAAAACGTGGATTCTCCTCTCAGTGCCCTTCACTTGCTTATCAATATGCAAAATGCAATGCACAATTGCTGACGCACACAAGGTTCTAAATGATTATTCCAGGGAAATGACTTAGGAGGAATTATCAGCACTTATTGCAGAACTGTATGTTTGTAAAACATATAGTGACGAAAGCATATCTTTGGAGAGTTTTTGGGATTTGGGAAATTACATTGCATACATATTCTACGGTTTTGGTGAAATTCTGTGATTTTTTTGTGCTTTAACTAGAGATCAAGAAGATGTAACTTTCTCCAAAAGGGTAGATTTTCCCAGAATTCCTAAGTTTGGAATTTTCTGAATCGTAAGACTTATTGCGTATTACAAGCATTCTACAAGCATTTCTAATAAAAGAGCCTATAATCACTTCACCCAGTGCATGGCGTATAAGGCTGAATCTGGTAGTGGTATGTGCTGAATGGTTTTCCTCTCTTTGGGAAGAATGAAACTCGCCCTATTGGAGACTGACAATTTTGCAAACTCAATTTATGGGTGAGGGAAGGAATTTGACAACAGACTGACATTGTATATACGTTACTAAAAACTGTCAGAATCTGTCAGAATTTTAAACAAACAAGGAATGTTTCCTCCCTCATTCTGTAACACGGTAGCTGCCATGCATTCTCTTTTTGCAAGTACAAGCCCCTCAAAAGAGTCTTAATTCCCTTAATATGTCAGTTACCATAGGGACATTCACTTTATAATGGGTGAACCACAAAGAACAGTACTTAGCCCATTTGTCTCTTAAATAAGTCCCTCGGTAACATTGGCTTGCACAGATTAAATTAACTCCTGCAAACACTAAGACCACAATTAGTTCGGTATTTACTGTTTATCTTTGAGTATCATCATATTATAGAAAGATTTTTAAACTTTTAGTTGTTGACTATTAGCTATGTAAAGTCTAGGGAATGGTGAGGTGGTTTGACCACTGTCTTTCAAATGGCTTCAAATGTTCTTGTCTTAGAAATCTATGTGACAATTGAGTTTTAAGCATGTAAGGAAATGTCCCAATAAGTGTCGTGCGGTACAAGGCAGAGCAATGAACCAGGCCGGACAGATGTTATCAGTGACCGGCAAACAGATGAAGAAGGAAAGCTGCTGATTTCAAAGGAGTGATACAGTGGAGATTTCACGAAACCAATGGTAATTAAAATCAAACTGAAGAACAAACGGGAAATTGAATAAAAGTCTTATCATGTCATCTGGTTTCCAATAAATGAGGTGGGGAACGCTGTTACCATCTGGTGATCTTGTTATAATGGGATTAGCGACTGGAGAGGTTCATCAGTGTTACGCTATGAAACAGTGGCAGCGCACTGCTGCTCCAGGAATCAGGAGCACCACTACTGTAAGATGCACTTTAGCATTTGTGCTAAAGGAATCTCATTTGATACCATTCGTGTGCGCTGCTTTGAGCTGCATTTTCAAGCGCTTGCTGTTTTGAGTCCAATTCTCAAGAAATCTAGAGTGTGCATTCTATAAAGACAGTGACAGACAACATGGGAAGTGAAAGGATCTAGGATTAACACTGATACTGTACAGTATCCCAAGTCTGTGTTTTTTTTAATAGTTAAGACTTTGTATGTCTTCTCTTGTGACCAGCAGTCAATACTTTTTTTTTTTAAGGGTGCGTTTCTCTGTGCTACAACACGTTCCACTAAAACGCCGGTGCATTGGAATAGTTCAACACCTTGTAACAACCTTTACAAAAACAACCGAGGTAGTAAACATGAGAATTTTCTAACCCTTCAAAATTTTTGTTTAATAGTATTTAATATTCATCCATTTTTCTGTCAGCTATGACCTGTCCGATAAAATATTTTATATACTTCTTGAATTACAACTATTTCGTTGTCAGGAAAGGTCTATACCTGGACCGGGAATGAAGTCCAAACAAACAACCCCTCTCTCTCTGGCACCAAGGAAGCGTGCAAACAAACAATTTTTTCATCAGACAGATATTTCTTAATCACGCAATAGCTCCTAGCCGTGTGTAAATGTCCTGCATTTTTAAATAATTTCTTTGAAATAAGGTCCCTGACAAGGAGCCAGAAGATGCTTCTCCAAAAGTTCTCCCAAGACTTGAGTAGTCCTCTGGCCCCTCTACAAAAGAAAGGAAAGCCTTATCCAAACGAGAAGATGAATCCTCTTGACTAGTGACGGAACTGCGTAGGCTCATAGTGAGACAGGGTCCCCAAGTACGACTGTAATATCTGGACATCGTTAGTTTTAGAACTGTGTTTAACATAATTCGCGTTTTTTAAATTATTTTATTATCTACTAATTGAACATGCTCCATTGACTTCATTCCCCCTTTTTAATACAAATGCATTATGTTGAAACCTGTAGCATACACTAACCTAGATCTCTGCCTGTTTTTGAGTATCCCCTTCATGTTAGCTTTCTTCCTTAGAACATAGACTTGTCACGTTATCGCATTGAATATACTTAAGTTCTTATTCTCTGCCAGTAAGTGTGACGATTAAACTGATGTAGTTTATTATGAAGCTGTGCATTTCTTATTAATTCTCTACATTTGATCTGTGCCTCACTGCCTAATTTAACCAAACATAGCCTGATTCCACCCTTTAACCCCAGTAAAAATAAACTTTTTGGATATTTTAACCTGGTTGTTTGTTAATTTAATTTAAATACTGTTTTAAGTCATCAACTTACCAAGGAGAAGCCAAAAACATGTGATAACTGAATCCAAAATAAAACAATATGTTCATCAAATTCAAAGATGGCTTCTGAACAAAATATGCATTCAAATTGAGGGAATCTTGTCCAAAAACATGTCTACAGTTTATTCTTCTAGTAAAGGATATATTATTTGTTATATAATAGTTTTTGGAGAAAAAATTGCGTTATTGGTATAGCATATAAACTGTTTAAAGTGGGACAAATTGATCGACTCTGATGTATTAGACTAAATTATGTTAAAGGGAACATATATTTTTTAAATGTTCCAAAAAGAACATTCCAATAATAAGGCAATTACTGTAGTGTCAATCACAACCAATGGATCCAGGGCACAATGTGAAAATATTAACAGCCAAGGAAAAAATAAATCCACCATGTTATGATTTCAGTTGTAGTAATAATCAGTTTCATTAATACAATGGCCTTACCTTTCGGAGAGTCTGAGAGTTGAAACAAAAGTCCTTGTAAACAAAAGATCACGCCTAGTGATGAGAGGGTGCTTAAAGTGAATGCGTGTCCTGATATTGTTCGCAAGTTTACTGGGACCCACGACTTCTGGGCCCAAACCTGATCTGTGTTGACAAGAGGGTTCCAGCCAACAGTCCCATGGATGGTGCAGAATGTCCTCCTCAATTAGATCTTCGCTCAGATTTGGGTCTGACAAGGTGCCAGCCTACATCCATTCTCACCATGGCCTTCAAATTCTGTTCCTTCCTTGAACTGAAAAGAGAAGCCACAGGCATTCTTTCACCACAGGGAAACAGAGCTATTTACAATGGCAGTCCGTTGAGACTGTGTGAATTTTAGAAGATTCTGTGGCTGTGTGTGAATTTTGTTTCTACCGTTTAAATTAGATCATCACAATTAAACTTCAGATAATATGGTTAAAGAATAAGTTCCAGTCTTTCTATACCTTCTATTTTAATCATAAATTTGCAAAAACTGCCGAAAAACAAATGCAAAAACAAATCAGGATTAAGCCCGCACTTCCCACAATACTGCAGAAGAACAATGACGTTTTCCTTATACATCACGGAATGTAGAACTGCTTAGGTTTTTTTTGTATTTTTTCCCAGCAGATGTCGTGTGTCCCTTGCTGGCAACCAGTCTCTTCAGGTGGTGTAATCGGGATTAGGATAAAACCAGAAGCCTGTACAGGGAGTGGACCCGGAGAGAACTGGTGGAGCAATACAGCTGCCGATGAAAGCGAAGGCTGCTTGCCCTTTTCCCATCAATAGTTTTTTTCTGTATTTTCTTTTTGGATAAGTTTGGGGAGGTCTGAGGGGTTTTGTTTAAATTTATGTATATTATGTTTAGCTATTTAGGTTTTATGTTTCTTCTTGTTTTCTTGTTTTTTGGCCAGCTTGTTGTTGGAGAGAAGAACTGTAGCTGCCCTGGTTCACGGAGATATTGGAACATTGCAAATCAGATAACTCAGTAACCCCTAAGTTACAACTATGTGGGTAACAAACAAACCATATATATATGCTCTGGTATATATAACCCTAGTCTCTTATTGTAATATTGTACATGGACCTCTCCTCTCTATAACCATTTCTCAACAGAATGTTTTTGCATGGGTAGGGCTAACCCTCCATCCCTGGATGCTGCTTGGGGCCTGTAGAGATTACCATAACCTGCTTTGTTTGTGCTACTTAGGTTGCCTGCATTGAAAGGTGGACAAAGATAGAAATACTCCTATTGCCTGCTGAACCATAAGCTTCTGCAGCATCCAGTGGCTCATTTAAGAAAGTCCATTCTTTTTCCATTGTTAGGAGGGAGTGTGGAAAACCTAGAGGGACACCAGCTGTTCTTGCAGGGAACTGTTCTCCAAATAGAGGAGGCTTAGACTAATGTATGACCTACTGCTGGGTGATTAGCTCTTGCTGGTTGAGAAGGTATGCAACAATAGAGTTCACCAGCTACCGACCCTTACCGTCCAGCTTGGTCCAGGGAGGTGGAAAAGGACCTGAAGGGCTAGGAGGGGAGACTATTCCAGTCCATTCAGAGCTGGCTCATATGAGTCACTGCTTTGCGTTGGGCCCAGTTTGATAAGATCAGCTGGAAGCTCACAGACCTGCTCCTCCTGAGAGAAACGAGCCACATGGATGAGTTTGTGACATTTGGTATCTGCAGGTCATCTGCAGGTCAAATTGCCTTATTCCAGTGGGGTATGTTGGGTCAAACCTAAACAGGGCCTCCAATAGCTCCTGTTAAACTCAAACCCCCAGTAGACTTTGACCTGGATTTTCTCCTCGCTAAATATTGACCCCTAAGTAGCCTGCTTTGTGTTTAATGCTATAGGGTTTTATGGTGGGCGAGCAGAAGTCTGACTATGTACTTTCTCCATCCCACAACTGCAATAATTAGCAATTAGTTAAAACATCTGTGGATATTTGTCAAGTTATTAGTTGAGCAAAATGATTATGTATTTTTCACAATTCTTCACAGAACATCTAAAGCAAATCTTCCCATCACACTCTAGCAACAAATCACATTTACATTTTACATTTCTGGCATTTAGCAGACGCTCTTTTCCAGAGCGACGTACAAAAGTGCTGTAGTTTTAAGACAATAAATTATGTTAGAATGCAATAATAGAGGGATTATTAGTCCATTGATTGCCAGGGCGAAACCGGCACACGTGATTGCTCCTCTCCAGTTTCCCCAGCTTTGAACACACATACAGCTGCCTCTGCTCCTGCTGATTGCCAGTATTACCACAGGGTTACCAGACCCAGGAGCAGCGATTTTCAGCTCACACACCATCTCCCTTTGATGAACAGTAACAGTGCAGGAATTAAAGTATCCTGAGGTTTATGAATATCAAAGGTTTTGTGTTTATGTCCAATAATCTCTCTTCATTACCTTTTTTCCTCAAACCTGTGCTGCTTTTATCACTGTCCAGCTTTCGTTTGTTTATGAGTGGGTTTTAAATCCTTACTATTAGTTTAAATCACAAAAGTAGCACAAATTGTTACAATTAAATGCATGCCTGCGGCAAGAGCATTACATTGTGCCTGTATCTATAAATGCCAAAAGAGCATTTTCTCTATACACTGGTGACAGTAAAGCTGAAATAACAGTCACTAGCCTCTGTAGAGAGAAATATCCAATTGCTTATTAAATAGCTTGTTCCTCTCAGATCCATTACTATCCATACCAGCATTAGTTACGGACCTAAACTCCCATAATGCTTTAGGGGAATCAATCCCACCGAGGACCTAATGTGAGGACTTATTACAATTTACTACTTAATTTGATCATTGAGCAATATATACAGCTAGGGCGGTATGGTGGCTTGGTGGTTAGCATTGGGTTCTCGCTGTACCACAGTCCTGGGCTGGAATCCTGCTCTGGAATGCTCTTTGAAGAATACAATGACATCGTTTTTTTAAAGGTCCAAGTAGAGTGGTGGGTAAAGCTTTGATTTTGCCATTGAACACCGGGCTTGTTGGACGTAATTGCAATGTGGATGTGTGCCTGCTGTGAGACAGGTCAGCGGGCCAGACTGCAATGCCCCTGGTGCCTGGACAGCAGCACAGCATTGGACAGCCCCTTGAGTGATAACATGATGCTCTATAAATAATTAATGTCAAAAGGACTGTGTGCAGAACTAATCTTTAATGGAATTTTACTTAGGCAGGCATTTTAGAATTATTGCAGGTCATGCTGTTGTCAATCAACAGTGACATTGCGCTGATGAAACACCGTGTGATGTCTAGTAATGAAATCAGTCACCATAACGCCACGGGTAGCACCTCAGTGAGACAGGACATATTCTTAGCCCTTTTCAGACGTGAGCTATTTAACTGCCTCTCGATTTATGTTGGATTACACGTGAGAAAATAATTGAATTAAAATGCATCAATAGATTAAAACATTCTATTCATTTTCAAGGCAGATAAAATGCATTTGGTCTCCTTTGCAGATAGAAATATGATAGATCAACAGATTACTTCTTCCCTTCAACCATGAACCCAATGTGATCAATATCCATCCACAAGAGTAACAGATAGATTACTTTAGTTCTCTTTGGTGTCTCGAAGATATTCAAACAATTTTCAACCCCAGCAACTTTCAAGTCTATAAAAATTGATTTGTTTGTCATGAGACCTAACACATTTGGAATCTTTCAGGCATGAAATTTTTATGTGAAATAGGTGTATATCAATCAAAAATACACACAGAGAGAAAGAGATACAGCAGTAAACTTTTGTCATTCTCTCTGATGGATGCCCATTTAGAGTTTAGTGGGTTTTTAGGTATAATAAACTGAATCCCAATGGCATGGGATAACTACTTACTGAAGACAAGACAACTTACTGAAGGTAACTTAGACAGACAAGGTGGCCAAACTTCATTCTTAAGAGGGTAATGAAAATGCTGTCTTTCCTGACAAATTCAAATCCACATTTATTTATTTTTTAACATTTTATTAACCCAAGAGAAGTAAAATGGTTTTAACAATATAAGCGTAATATTGGATTCTCACAATTTGTCTCAAAATGTATATTAATTTTCATATATTTTCACCAGCTTCTTCTATGAACCCTGCCCCTACACAGTCTCCTGTTTTCATTCTCCTCTTAACTCACCAATTTGCCTGCTGAGAAATCAAATAACTGTAAACCTGCGATAGACATTGAACACCTTCACGTCAAAACCAACAGAATTTCAGTTTTCCTCAATTCCACTATTATTCTGCTCTGTGACATGTATACTGTGGAATGGAACAAGGAACACAATGCCCACGACAGATAAACAGTAGCTATATCTGAAAATTTTCAGAACAATGGCTGTACCAACACCACAGTTAATATGCTAATCAAGGTGGAGGCCTTTAGACAGAACTCTTAAAATGTACTACAATCAAATTCTAGATTGCTGGACGCAATAAAATCCAGTAAAGGTATCTTCAATTTGTGAGTATAATTATGTTAACATCTTCATATGTTTCAGGTCGACTGGCATTTTTCTAAAGGAAATATTTTTATACTGATATAAACCCATTAGCACAGCTAAAAATGTATGTTAAGAGTATGTCTCTTTAGAGGATACATTGCCATTGTCTAAAACGTAATGAAAGGAGACTGGAAAAGGATATAGAGGAAAGACTAGAAGAATATTTAGACTCTCCAACAAAGTTTGAATTGGGACAAGCTTCCAGAAAAGGAAAGCTGGGGAGGGTTGTCACATTCGCTACGAAAGATAGACCAGTATGTTTTGCCCCACATTATCTAAAGTATTCATTGGCACATTGAAAGAAACAAGCATGGGTAGGATTAATACAAAAATGTAAAAAGCAGCTCATCTTCCTCAGTGTCTAATGTGAACTGTCAACTGGCAACTTAGTCCATTGAACAAATAGATACTTCTGTTTTGTTGCAAGCCCATATTTTTTCCATTGACCTACACCAAACGATTACCTGCATCCAACAGGGTTTTAGAGATAATTGAGTGGTTCAGAGTTTGACCTGAATGACGTACATTTTACAGATATGATATTGTGAAGTTTTAGCTATGGACTGTTAGTATTATGTAAATTGGTGTGATGCTTAAGTACTTAAAATTTTTAAAAAGTTCAGATTTTGGAACCCTCTGTGTATCTCATGTTATGTCGAAATGATTTAACTGAAACAAGTAGTGACTACATGGTGAACAACAGTTGATTGGGTTTTCTAAAGAGATTCTCAGAAGTCTAACCCAACTAAATTATGATATTCCATCAATAGTACGATTGTTCGTTGGCAGTTGTTAATGTTTTTGAACACAATGTGATGGTTTTTGAGTCATGAGCCAGAAGCTTTCTTTTTACCCGAGTACAAATAATACAGTTCATCTGTACACATCCACAGCGACGTAGTCATTTTGATTCCAGATACTAATTTTAAAAACTAATACTAAAAAACGCTCAACACAGTAAAGTCCTATACTGTACTTCAGTCATTTCAAGGGACAATGACAAGGGAGACACTGACCTGCACCTGTGACAGGTGACCACGGGACATTTACGAGAACATACATGTTTTCTCAGCTGCGTGTTTTCTGATCTCTGGTTCCTGCAGCATGCGTGTTGGTTAACGACATCCCCTGCTTCCCTGGCAAACAGAGGACGGCCTACACCACGACCAGTACTTTTTTTTTGTATTTGGCTATTTTCCTCTGACTGGGTGGAAATGTCTATAATCCACTAAAATAAAACTAAAATAAATTTACTAAAAACTAAAACCAAACGACTGCCACAAAACGGCATAAAAAAACAGTCAAAAAACAACTCTAACGAACGGAAAAGATTTTAAAAAATATATTTTTAACCTCTCATTTCATTCTCCCCCATTTACATAAATAATATTATATCATTAAAGAGTAATGGAGAAATATAATTAGACTATTTTTTTAAATTTTTTGCAGATTTTCACAGTTTTATAAATTCCAATGAGAGTTTGCATGTAGTCATATTAAATATTGTTTTTTATACAAACTAAAATAAATATTTATCCCTAAATATCCAAGTTAAATAATAGTATGGGACATGTTTAACCTTCTCCATGCCCTCGTTTACTAATTTGAAAAGTATTGGTCCGATTTTTCTTTTTCCATAAACTTTAATTCCAAAATTATCAATATCTTTTGAATACTTTTTAAATTTATATAAACAAAGAAAGAAATCCATATATGTTCATCATTGCATAAATATCCAATTCTCTGTTCATATGTTGTAGTCATATTAAATGAGCCTTAAAAATATCAATAAAAAAGGTTGAGTAGCTGGAATGTTTGCTTGAGAGTGTGTTCTGTATGCCCAGAAATGTTTGCAGACCATCTATTAGACTGGATCTTGAATCTGAATATTACATACAATACAAATGTTCAGATGTTCTAACTCGGGACAAACATTTTGCAGATTCCAATCAGTGATTAACAGTGTAGTTTTTAGCGTAAATATTTAAATCTAGCCCTTTGAGCTTTTTCGTTTGCAGTTTTAAACCAAAATTGAGTGTTCTAGGCATACAACCTAGTGATCCGGACACGGCGTGTGATTGTTGTGCAATTTAAATTCTGGACATGCTTTGCCAAATTCAATTCCTCGGTTTTGAGTTCATGTTCCATGACGTGTGGAAACATTTTCTCAATAATTTGCTCACATGTTTTAAACAGTACCTTTCATTCTCAAAACTGTTAACACCAATCCCATAAATGTCTGTTCATTTTGCAAAAAACCTCACATACCTCTTAGAAAACAAAGCACTACCTTCACTACCTCATGAACTAATTAAATCTAACATTTAGAAATCGTACCTAGGAAACCTAAGAAATTAGACACATGCCATCAAAAGACACACCTGTTCCATAAATGAAAAGACTTCCATGAGAATATTGTGTTGCCAGACCACACTTTGGTGCAGATGTAGCAGAGCCTGTTGCCAGCTTGTGACTGAAAGTGACATTAGTCTCTAGAGTTGAATACAAAAGAATGATTCGTTTCTCAGGGTAAAGACTTTGGCTCAACATGGTAATCGTCACAATCTAATTGTCTGTAAGGAGGTTGTGATCACCTGTTTGATACCTAGCTCAGGTGGTGCAAGTTGTAGTAAGAGGTTTACTACATTATTCATATGAAGGAAAAAAGCTCATCTGTTTTTTTAAATTTTATCCATGTGTGTGCACCGTCAAATCAATCACCAAGCCAATTAAGTTACTTGTCTTTGTCTATAAATGCGCAAACTCATTAACAATATTTATTACAAAAATGCTCTATATTTATCTATGTGCCCGAGTCTCATATTTCATATTGTACTGCAAAAAAGT
>JAOYSI010073767.1:42921-53459 GCA_025775065.1 Hiodon alosoides | reverse complement strand
CTTATAACACTGAAGAGCTCAGGAGCAATCAAGAACGATAAGTTAAAACAATCTTTTGGACTTTGTGTCATCTTTCTTCTTTGGCTAAAAGAGAGAGAAGAAAAACAAAAAAAAAAACAGACACACCCCAGGTAAACTATTTCTTCAGAAAGGACCACAAGAAAACACAGCACTTACACATATGCCTTAACGTGTCGGACATGGAGCCAAGGATGGGTAAGTACGTTCAGATAACTACAGAAACGTTTTACTTTGATCGCAATGTGTTGTTGGACTATAGTATAACTCAAATATAATCATTCATAAATTAAAACGCTTTCAGTGTCAGAAGTAACATGTTACCCAAAGCTTAATCAAAGATGACGTTCGGGCAATTGTCTTATTCAAAATCTAGAACGACAGTTATTGATTTACTGCATTCCTGCTTGGAGCCTGTGTTGTAGGTACAAGACTAAATAGGTTTCAGCCAGAAACCATAAAAACAACAAATTTGGTGCGATTTTGTTGCATTTTATCACAAATCAGGACTGCCGATTTTGCTAATGCATCTTATGTCCTCGCTACGGATCCTGCCACCACACAAAAGGAAGGTCGACTAGTCTCCTCCGATCCCAGTCGCCTTCAAGCCCCCAGTCTTTTTCCACACAGTATGCACGAGAGAGTCAGCGCCGATTGGAGGAGAGGCGCGGCCCTCTCGACAACACTCACCTCGCAGGCACACAGGGCCACTGGTTACCGACAAGCAGTGGGAAAACCCTGGCCCGACCCCCAAAAAAACAAAAAAAAAAAACAAAAACAGCAAGATTTTAATTTGCGGAGAAGTGTGAGCGGCGATCTTTGTATCAGTGTTGTGAAGAGAAACGGGCCTGTAGTCGGTGCCTAGAGACTGCACAGGTGGTTAGTGTTGCAGGTAAACGCAAACCGGGACAAAAACGCAGCGTTCGCTCACCTGCAGGTTGGTCAGCTGCTGCTGTTGATGAGCAAGAGTCTGTTTCACAAGTACACTCTTAATGCTCTGCTCCATGGCATACTTCTTCGCCTGAAAGGAGGGACAACACTCAGGGACACAGGCTTCTGGAATTCAACGCAATAGTCCCCTCTAAACAACAGTATGAAACGAATTGGAAAACACACACACACACACACGGCCGACAGTTCTATTCTATCGTAACAAGGTAGGCGCGCTTGGTTACTATAAAGCAATGGAACATTCAGCCGTTTTGTGGAGCACCCGTATGGGTGCATAAGGATTGGACAGAAGACCGACAGGGCGCAAGGCAACAGCTGGAGGGGGACAGACTGGCCGCTTCCAACTGTTCCTTTGTTCACGCCACCCTCCAGTGACCGGGCACTTCGTGTTAAAGTTTTAGGCGTTGCAGAGCACCTGCCTGGCTAGGGAGAAGGTCAGCGTGGGACTCAACACCACATCATTGTCAGTCAGAGTAGAGTCAAGGGTTCACAGCCGACTGCAATGCTTACCAAATAGCAGAGCAAAACCAGAAAATGATATATGATTTTGTAAATTCACTAGATGAAGCATACTGGGTACATAAGCTTCATTACAATTCCACTAAACTGTGATATCAGGCATTGTCTGCGTTTGAAGTTCATTCAAATCCAGTCACGTGATAATCAAGGTCACATGGCGTGTCGGCGTGTGTGTATATATATATAGCCGGGACACCCCACCCCAAGACTTGGCGAAACATTCAACTCTGCCCACAGAAAACTGTAAAAGGAAGCCATTATCACATGATAAACTGTTAACATTGAATCAATCTGGAATTTCTGGTTTTCAGCGAGATGATAAACCGTCGCTCTCAATTTTAGACCGACAACTTGTTTCTCGGAAAGCCAAAAGACCAGGGCAGACCTGGGGCTCTGAACAGCAGTAAGCATTCCTTACATGAGATGGAATAGACTAATCCAAATAACTTCCCTCGGTCAAACTATCCAGCAAACACGGGATTTCACAATGCTATGGCAAAATAACTTAACCTTTGATTATAATATCTTTTCAATCCCAAGATCTTAAAAAACGTTTCAACATTTAATTGTGACTGAAATTCCCAGAGAACTACATAAATAATTCTGCATAAGGCAATTCCTGTGAAGGCGCCTGTGCAGGTCAGGGGCCAAGCCCATAAAAACTTCAAAGATTTGCAGAGCTCTGGGAAAGAGGCAGGGGCTGGACGTGGTTGGCCTCACCTCCACCTCGGGGAGGGGGGGGGGGCTGTGGGTAATTCCATCCTGGCTGGCGGACCAGCTCGCAGATTTGTGCAGACTGACGGACGCTTGCGTACCGAGAGAGGTCATTCAACCTCGTGTCTCCCAGCGTTACCTTTTGTCTATTCTCGCGAGTAAGAACCAAGAGTCCAAGTTCGTTTCGGGCGACCTCAAACAGCACCGCTGATCCTCGCTCATGGACAGAATTTCAGAGCTCGGCCAATGATTAGAGGGCAAGAGATGGGCATCGCCGTTGTCCGCCTGGCCCGATCTGATCTAGGGTATTCTCTCCAGCAGTTTGGGGCAGAGCGAAACTCTGGCGAGATGAGAATCAGCACCTCCAAGTCCGAGGTTACTGTTCTACCCTGTGTTCCCGTTAGGTGACAGAAGAGACTGCCCATAAGGGGGTGAGGAGGGTTAAGAGTCAGGATCTCAAACGGATCATCGCAGCAGCAGCAAGTCACTGCTATGGGTGCAGTACCAGAAGTTTAGTAAAACTACATGACGCACTACACATTTTCATTGAATTCCAATTTCCATACTGTACTGTCTACTTATAAAAATCATCCTCAACTAAATAATCACTTGTCCAATAGCTCAACCCCAGTATCTACCAGATCATTTATATGCACTAGGAATTGCATTATAATTCCTTTAATAAGGTGACAAGAAGTTAAAATATTCATAATACCTGAACTAGTCATTACTGCATGTTCATAAGACTTCCCCAGCAAACAAAATTATATTCAAGAAATCATTACATTACTGAAGACACTTAAAACGGCAAATGAACCTACTTATCCAGAGAATTAACGCCACACTGAAGGCCTAGTCTAAAATAATCAGGATCGGTTTGGATTCTTTATCATATCCGCAGCTATGACAGCCAACATTTCCACAGAGCATGGACAAACAGGGGTTTTGCTAAACGATTGCGTTCCATTTTAGAAGGAACGGCAACATCTCCGATTCTGGCTCAGAATCACGCGTCACGCTAAGTCAGCGCTACGTTTGCTCATGCACTCTGTGAGGCTTGCGGCACCAGCACAAAACCGTCCCTGGGAAAACCACATGGCGGTCCCATCCAGCCACTCCTACCTTCTGCAGCGCCTCCTGCTGCTCAGGGGTGAGAGGAGGCAAGCCAAGCTTCGAGGCAGGACTCTGTCCATTCTCCATCATCAGAGTTTTACCTCCCTGCAGACAAAGACAGAGAATTCAGCGCACCGTTCACTTGCCCCGCCCAGCGCAGCACAGGGGCAGGGTTGGGCATGAGGGAGAAGGATTATTCCCAGTTCCCCCCTCTACCCACATTAAATCAAATCACCCTGAATATAGTACATATTTCAATTAATCACAGCAATCACATTTCATAACAGCTGCAACAGTTCCGTTCTGCAATAAGGGTAAAAAGGTGAACCGTCTGCAGTATTAATTACATCCGCAAGTTAGTGAATGCAAAATAGTTCAAGTTCATGTCTAAAAAACAATTTCAGTACTCGGTTTATGTGAAAGGCTTTGATCCTAATGACGCCAAGGTAAAATACCAAGAAATCGGATTGCTTTTGGGCATTTGAATACGAGTGATGTTACAGAAGTTTCTCAAAAATCTCAAGAAAGCAGTTGCTAAAATGAAGAATTGAGAAATTTGAGCTTGTCCTTTGACCAAGTTGATTCAACATAATATTTTTAACCAACCTTTAGGTTTTATCCATTTAGTCTTTAAATGGACTATGGGTAAAATGCTTTAAGTTTTAACCAAAGACACCAAACAGAAATCTGAAAACAAAGTCCTTGTTCATTACGTTTTTACACAAAATACACCAACAGTGAACATAAATTCTATGGTCAGAGTGTGAAACAGCAAAGAGTCCAATACAAGGCCGTGAACTAAAAGGTGGGGGCAAACGATGATACCCCTAAAAATGAGTGTCATATAAAGCCTGGGTAAATATGAATAGCAAGCTATACAAAATAAATTCCCCCAAACACGTTTCTCAAACCCTTTACTGTAGTCATTGGCACCAGCAGCAGTATTGTGTAGAGAAACGCTAAGAGGAGTTTGTCAACTGCCAATCGGTGTGGGCGAGCTTTACCCAGGATTACCGACATCGCTTTGGTGGAAAACAGCACCTTTTTGTGTGAGAAACACAACCGCACCATTAGTGCAAAGTTGCCATGTAGCTGGTGTGCCACACTCCTGAACCACATCAGGCCCCTTATTGATCAGCTCAGTGTCCCATAAGAACGGCACACAGTTAAAGGGTCTTGACCCACTGAGGTTATTGGAAGACGAGCCCCTTACCTAGCACCAACTCTTCGTCGGGATCTCCTGAGGCACGTTACCCGTGGGGAGATAAATAACGGGAAGACCCTTAAAAGTTCAAAATGGTCTAAGGGGAAAGAAAAGGCCTTTAGATGAGTTAAGACATTACACCAAAGGCTCAGTTCTGCCAAAGGTCATGCGATAAAATATCTCATCCGGAATGCGTCCTGATACATAGCTAACATGTTCATGCATTGGAGATTATTTTAGTTTAATTTAGCATTAGGCTACAATTAGCCGGGCCAGGCTGAATTCACGAGCCGTTTGGCACATTATACACGAACTTCGGGAATGTGGTAACTTAACGTGTTGCTTTCAGCTACAAAACTGGATTAATTCGCAAGCTTCTGCTTAAAGAGATGTATGGCAACAAAATCTCGTCTAAATATGGATTACACGGACGCAAGTCGTTTTATTTTGCACACGTAGTCAGAAATCAGGCCATTAAAAACTGTTTCACAACATGTAGATAGCGAAATTGGTATTGTTCCATTGTATATCGCCCTACAGTTCCAGCCAGACAGTGTACAATACTAGTCATTAACTAGTCATAGTTAACCGGGCCCGTTGGTGCGGTTTCCTTGCCTAACCACTAACAAAACGTTAAATACAGCCGTCGCTCGCTCGTTGATTACGTAAACACGGACTGGTCACTAAAAGTTTAACAAACTTATTCGAAAATTAAAATAGAATAACTTAATTTACCGCTATTAATTTCCGTTCAAGTTCACTTCCTGGCAAATAAATACCTGGCAAACTAGGCCCACTTGAGCCAGAATATACAACACAAACCGCCAAATACAGATACCCCGTTGGCGAGCCATTTGTTAGCTAATAAAACTGCTGGCTAGTTTTAAAATAATGGAAACAGAATAGGAAAAGATTTTTACCACGGTTCTTTGGGCATCAAAAAACATCTAGATCGCGGACAAACTAAACGCTTAACACTGTCGGACTATGCTACAAATATACATGGCTAACTCGCTCGCATGCATGCAGCACGAACACCTGGATATCCAAAAAACTAAATATTTTTCTTGGAACGGCCGATTAACTGCGATCCGACTTCTTATCAGGAATATCGGATATATAAAACGTCAAATACGAATAGCATTGGAACAGACAACAGGAAAAGCTCAAAACCAAATTTAGTTGAAAAGATCATACATTTCACTTCACCGGACGGGCAAAGCAGAACACACAGAGTAGAGGCCTCAAAACCAGCTAGCAACCGAAGATAAAGACTTCTACCGTGTCGGCTCTGCACACAAAAAACAAGTTTCGTGGGGCTGCGTGACACTAAGCTGCCCTAAACAAAAACACAACAAATGTGATGATAAAAATATTTTTTTGTTTCTTTACCGTAGACACCGCAACCGCCATGAAGCACACCGTCTTGCGCACAGGACCAACAGAGTAACTAGAGGAAATGTCGCGAGACTTCACATTCAAAAAAATAAATAAAAGAATGGATTCATAGAACTATATGGAGACCTCGCGTACGTAACATCTCGCGATAAAAAAAAACACATCAACTGCGCCCTCACTCACTCCGTGAGTGCCTGCAACTGGGGAGTGCGAGATTTTAGAAACGCGATCTTTCCGTTTCTGTTAATTATCGTCGTTGTTTCTTCAAAAAAAAATGTTCAAAGAAGTTCACAGAATGACACACGTCATTGAGAGTAAATTAATAAACATCCACGCAAAGCTTTAATGAGAAGCATTGTTAATTCTCCGCCCTGAATCGAATACAGAACCGCATTCTGGTGTCAACTAGAAAACCACTTTCGCAGGGTCAAAATTCGTAATCAACATATTTGAAAATAATCGTGAAAACCACTACAATAATGTAGGACAGAACATAACTTAAAATTGACTCCACTTAAGTCCCCTCCTGTAACCAGACGATGCATTTTCTTCTAAAGCGTGTTACCAACTATTGCAAGATAATTATACGTTTCTAAGAACTCCACCATGACATTTTATGCTCGAAATTGAGGTTTATACACCTCATATGACACATACTTACAAATGTTTAGGGGTCTAAACATATATTGCCTACAAATACCGAGGGCCAAACCTACCAAAAAGAAACCCGGGAAACTTCCTTTAAATTCAGATTTTCAGGTTTGAATCTGGATCACGTCACTTGCCGCCCGAGACCAGGGAATCAGCAGCTGCGCACAAGTGTCGCCCGGGGTTGGGAGAAAGGGAGGCATCAGTTCTCTTGGCTCGGTACTAAACGAGGACACCAGCCTCACAGTCTGGAGGGACGTGGCTCCCATCCAATCCCCGATGGACGTCCGTCTCATGTGTAAAGCGCACGTTGACATCTATTTCAGTATTAAGGCACCCAACAGCCCCAGTTTGTTTAAATATTATTGTTTTATTGCCATTACTGCGATTGTTGTTCAATAACTTACATAAGGACAAATAAAACAAGGCAAAACTAGTCATTAAAAAAATGGAAACATTCACCGGACAGGAATGGCAGAAGATAGCGGCTATAACTGCGGAAGGGGCGGGCGTACGTTAATCTTTCTTCAAGCTTTGTACATTATTTATCTTGATCAGGCGTTGTCTGTACAGAACAGACCTCTGTCGATGGCTAAGGCGTTCTTCAAATATATCCGAGTGCCGTTGACGCAGAAGTGGCATCAGGGATGTTCTCCTGTACTCACCCAGTCTCAAGGCAGTGTTTGCATTAGAAACAAGCATAAAAGATAACAGGATATTTTTTAAGCGGTGGCTGGTTCGGGCAGATCCGGGGGTGGTGGGGGGAGTGAAGTTTGAATGGGACTACAGTTTCACTGACAGAATGTTCACAAACAGAAAAGTCATTGTATTGACACCAATTTAGTTACCGGATAAAAGACTTAAGAATACGATTGCAATAAGAATTACTCAATTTGTTAACATAACAATTTTCTACTTCTCTCAAACCACTCATCTGTCAGTCGCTAAACCACAGAATTCAAGTATTTGATATTCTGTCGGGAAGGGCGTTTCAATCTTTCATCAAAATCTCAGGTGAAATCGCTCTCGCGTTTGTTTGACGAGATTCTTTACTCCCGCCACCGAGCTTGTAATTGTAACTGTAGAAGAAAACCGGTGACCCCACCCCCCACGTAGGAGTAGAGCGGAAAAGATAAGAGGGACAAATTAGCGACGTTCGGTCTTTACAGAGGAACTTATTTTGCCGCACAGCATCTTTGCAACAAGCCCAGGCCTTTTTGATTTTTTGACATCCGGGTCTCAAAGTGGAACCCACGGGAGAGCTGTACCCGGGTATTTTGAAATGGAACCCCGATGCAGACCCAGCTCCTAGATGGCCCCAGGAAGCCCCTGTACAAATTTGGGGCAAAGCTTAAGAATTATTCAAGCCAAAAGGTGCAGGCAGACCACAGTCAATTGCCGTTTGCACAAATTAATTCACACAGAAGTAACAGGAGTGAATCCGCCCAATCAACATTTCACACTTTGAATGAGTTAAGCAAAAAGGATACGTTATTGATAAATATTAACTCTTCCGCTGTTCATTTGAGTCTGTTGAGGCAGCTAAACTGGGCTGGTTGTTCAGTGTGGTGGTGCTGGGAAAATTTGGCCCTTTGAGATCTCAAGCAGTGGATTTTGACACAGTTGCTAACTCATTTTGAAATCTCCGTGCTAAATAACCTTAAATATTTAGAGAGCCGGAGAGCTAAAAGTACAGACTACCTAAGTACAAGAGGAGGCTTAGTTTGGTCTTTCATTTGAGCTTTTGCGCACTGTAGCAGAAACTGTCGCGGACGCAGCCTCCTCCCGCCAGTTCCCACCGTTTCCACACACATTAGATTTGGCCTTGTGGAGACAGGACTGGTCACTCATCGAATAGCGTACCACCGGGTGAATTAAGCCCTTTCAAGCAAAAGCATGAGGATTTACCAACATGGGTCACTTGGGTTCTACATTTCTGCGTTGCCTGGGGACTCGCATCTCCCCAGGGGAAGATGCCTCTTTGTGTTTTCAAGAAGCTGTTGATGTTGTAGTTGCTGCTCCCACCATCCTGACGGCGACCCGTTTCCCCCGGCGACAGCAGCTTCCTGTAACAGCTCTACCGTGCCACCAGGCTCCTCCGCAGCCCCAGTTGGGGCTCCACTTCCCTTCCTGACCCGGGATGCACGCACACACAGGTCTCCTCCTCCAGTCCCCTCGCCCTCCCCCTTCACCGCTACGCCCTGTCAGTGCGTCGTGGCGGTCAGGCCTGTCAGTCCACTTCGGTGCTTGCACAGCGCCTCCTCTAGGAACCCGGCCAACTTCCCACAATCCTCCTGCGGGGGCGGGGGACACAGAGAGACAGAGGAGGGTGGAGCGAAGGAAGTCAACATTAGCGCTGTACCAGATCTCCAGTGTGTGCACCTGCTGTAAGTCTATCTTGACATGTAAGAAGATATCAAGACCTAATGGTCTGCTCATTTTATTTTGGTGCCACCCCTTTAATTACAGGTCACTTTGTTTAATTACAGTTTCCAGGTGATTCAGGAATTGTCTCGCCTGAGGTTCTTAGGTGAAAACCAGATGCTAACTGAGAGACATCGTGAGATGCTTGACTCCCCTGAACTTAGCTGGTCCAGAGTCCGATTTAGATTCGAGAGTCCATTTACTGGCCATTTAAGAGTTAAAAAATGACGCACAAAGTTATGTTTTTATTTGCAATACATGGACTACATCAATATTAAATAAATTGACCGCGCGTGACGCAGCATAAGCAATGTTGTGCTCTCAGCCGTAAGACAATTGTCCCAACAGTAACCACATAGTTTCACAGACGACGGTCTTTCCCACCTACCTCACTAATAAACGCATAGTGGACTAGCTCATTGGCCAGGCCCTTGGAGCTGTCAGCTGAAAACACAAACAAGTATTTAGCCAAATTAGGACCCATTTACTCCTATTATCCCTACAAACAAATACACCTCTCATTGATCATTATGACATGACGTTTGATCATTATAAAATCGGATAGTGACACAACGTTCCATAAAAATCCACAAGACAAATTGGTTGACATTGGTGAATGACAGGATGAATCATGGGGGCCGACACGTAATTAATCTTCAAGGCTCAAAACATTTGACCTTTTACAAGCAATTGATGGGAGATCAAAATTTGAATGAAATCGCGCATTTGTGTGTAATACACTATATGGCCAAGAGATGGCACTGTTACCGCAATGTACTGTAGCTCTCCATCATAGCATTGCTACTCTGCCGCCTCAACCTCATATACGCTGTGTATTGGAGGCAGTGTTCGTAAGAACTGTATGTTAATAGTGAAATGGCTCTAAAAATTTCATTTGGAGAGAAAGATGGAAGACAGGATTTAGATTTATTACCTCAACCCAATTATTGGATATTGTAGGAATATCTTAGGCCGGGCAAGGATATTTTAAAATTCGAATGACAGGAAATTTTTAAACGTTGAGGACCACGTGAATGACTATTTACGTTCGACTGAATAATAGTCTGGGTTTGATATTAACTGATTATCAGCCGTGAATCATTTGTAACAGAATCGAGCCATTATATAAAAGTTCTTCATTTTGACAGGTTTTTTTTGTTTTTTTTAAATCAGTGAAAAGAGAACCTGTAAAGAATAAAGAACACATCTCCCCCAAAACGGTCGAATGGGGGTTCAGATCATATTAATGACCAACGAGGCATCCCCCAAAACGGTCAAATGGGGGTTCAGATCATATTAATGACCAATGAGGCATCCCCCAAAAAGGTCAAATGGGGGTTTCGGATCATATTAATGACCAACGAGACATCCCCCAAAACGGTCGAATGGGGGTTCAGATCATATTAATGACCAATGAGGCATCCCCCAAAACGGTCGAATGGGGGTACAGATCATATTAATGACCAACGAGGCATCCCCCAAAACGGTCGAATGGGGGTTCAGATCATATTAATGACCAATGAGGCATCCCCCAAAACGGTCGAATGGG
>JAOYSI010073767.1:9068-30098 GCA_025775065.1 Hiodon alosoides | reverse complement strand
AGGAAGGGGGAAGAGAAACACACTGTCAGCCAGGCAGCCAGGAAGGAAGGGGGAAGAGAAACACACTGTCAGCCAGGCAGCCAGGAAGGAAGGGGGAAGAGAAACACACTGTCAGCCAGGAAGGAGGAGAGGAGCATGGAGAGTCCTACAGGACGACATCTCGCGCAGTGAACCTGCTCGTCAGTACATCTCCCACCTCATTAGAACAGAATGTAGACTCCGGCTTCTGTTTGGAGGAAAACATGTCAACCTGTAGGCCTTCCGGGCTCCTCTGGAATGCCCCCCCTCCACGTTCTTCTCCGTCGCTGCGGAGAGCTGCGGTCTGAGAGCTTCCAGGATACCTCCGGTTTTGACATTTCAGACGCAGAGTGAGAGAAACCACCAAGGCTTGTCGTCTCTTCCGTCAGAGCCAAGCGCGACTCACGCCTCTCAGCTCTCAGCCTGCCTAAAAGGAAGGCTTTGGCATGCAAGGCAATATCCCAAAATAAACGTGTGACTCTGGGAGACCAGGCAAAGCATAGCACGATTCTCTCACATTTATTTAGCTTAAAACGATATGGGAACAAATTTCGGGTTCGTGCTTTAGAACATATTAATTTGTTCTTGTGTACTGCTAATGGCAATTCCTATTGCTAATTTCTACAAACAACCCTAGTTACCCCCAGTAACCGGCTGACCAGGAGGTGACCAATATGTTCCTATATACAAAGAGACCCACCCCTTTACCTGCTTTTTCCAGGGCTTTAACCACAACCCTACCACATGACCTGAACCTGTTTGTATCCATCCCTTTATCTGTCATTTCAATGGTAATTTCCTCTGTGTGTCCTCTCTCTGGGCACTCCCGGGTTGTGGGACTCTCTGTCCCAAGATTACAAGATCTGGTCCCGCTATCTTTCATTTCTCTATATTGCAACAATATTTCCTTCACAATGAAGCAGTCTAGGAGTGAAAGATGACTGCAGACAAGACTCTGGAAGATAAAATGCAGCACGGAAGTCGGGAGCACGACCACTCCAGGGCATGTGCCAGGATTGGTCCGTTTTTTTTTTTTTTTTTTTTGCGGTTTCAGTTTTGCTATTCACATGGAACCAACAGCATTTACAGCAGTTTACACGAAGCCACAAACCTACCAGTGGTTTCTGTGTTCACCAACCTGGTTCCCACGGAGGGAGCGCATCACTGTATGTTGGACTGGGTGCATGTCTGTGCCCGGGTTTGTCTGTGACTGGTGCGTGGGTGCTCGCAAGAGTGAGAAACATGCAGATCTACGCACAGAGATAGCATGTTCAGTGTGTACCGGCCGATCACGCCGTGCCCCACCGATCTCACAATCTCACGTCATTTTTTATTCCCTCGTTGCATGAATCCCGGAGAGATGAGGCAACGTTAACCTCCGCAGTGAAGCAGAGTTGATTCTCAGTCCTGCTCCTGACGCACAACTCACCCGGAGGTTTCCCAACTCTATTTAAACAGCCAGTGACTGGGTGTAAAAATGTCGCTCAGTTAGGGTAATAATTGGTTTGCTCAAGCGCTTAAGTGCTTGACCTTAATGAAGGCCATCACACACAGTGGTCCTCCAGTTCAAGGACTGAGAGCCTCATCTCTCAGGGCAAGTGGTTGGTCTTAATGAAGGCCATCACTTTTGTACCTTGCTCTGGATAAGAGCATCTGCTAAATGGCTAAAACGTAAAAAGTAAATGTAAGACCTGCACACACAGTAGCCCTCCAGTACCAGAACTGAGAGCCTGTGGTCAGGCAAAAAACATGGAAGTAAAAACTCTGTTGTGGCCCCAGAGTTACACTTTGCATGCTGAGACTGTGTGCCAAAGTCCTTCTCAATTAAGTGTGTTTGATTGAGCTGTTAACTGAACTTTAGTCTCACGCAGGTTGCACCCTTGGAAGTGCATACCCGGGCACCAAGAGAGATAAACCACGCTGTCCTTCGAACGCGTGTCAGATTACCACGGCACGCCGAATAAAAGCAACCCGGTCTGCGGGCTCGCCACGCAGTCGCGTCCCAGCTGGGCCAGACCCCTTCTTGCCTTCACCAGACCCCCGATGTGGAACAACAACCATGTAGGACGGGGACAGCGCAGAGCTAAACTCAGTTTCGATGTGCACTGCAAAGCAACGTCCCAGCTCTGGAGCTTTCTCACAGGGCAGGCACGTGAATAAAAACGGAGGTGTCACTGCGGGGACTGTACTAATTTTACAGAGAGCTGTAAAAATGTAATATATTGTGTTTATTTAAGATGCTTATGAAATGGAAAAACCACGAAGTACGGGCCGACAAGTATCGGGCTTGAAGTGGAACCAACATTATAGGCAGCGTTTTCAAGCCATTTGACAGAAACTGGGGACCAAACTCTGTGTATTTAAATCTGACATTGATATGGAGTGAGCGATGGGCGAGATGAACCATAAAAACAAATGACGGGAACATAAAGGCATTTGTTCAGCGGCGGGACAAATTCTGCAGTACCGCGGGTCTCAGAAATGAAACGGAACCCAGGTGAGATGGCTTTAGAAAGCTGTGCAGTGGGTAAGTTCAAATCTGCGTGGTGTTGTGCCCCAGAGCAAGGCACAACCATAATAAGTAAATATGCAGCTGTATTCTGACCAAGTGTGAAATGATAAGATAATAACTGACTGATGCAAAATCAGTTTCACGGTAACAGTGAAAGTGAACGCACGGTTTCCTCTTCAACACTCCATGAACAAAATACACAAAAGCAAAGAGTTAATACTTCCTGTATTCAGTCTCCTTTATAATTTTATCAAGCTCCCATCTCAGGAATGAATGCGTGGAATTAATTATGGAATACATAGTGTCATGTAATCCATCGTGTATCGGGGATTAATACGTTGCAAAGTCACTTGCATTGAAGAGCTCTACACTTCCACCCAGATTAAATGGAGTGAAGCACATTCCTGAAAATACTGCTTGTTGACAGTTATGTGCACTTGGTTTGCACTTGGTTTGCACATGGTTTGCATTTGCATTCACCCCGGGGTGAAATTTCCTGGAGAATAAAGCAATCTGAGCGCAGCTTGACAGCAAACAGAAGCATAACCAGGGTTAAAAATCAGTGGCCTCAGCTGAACGTTTGAAGAAGAAAAGAAGAATCCCTTTATTATACAGCGTAGAGCTTTGACTGAGTTGAGTTGCATTCGAGGTCCTCAGTTTTCATCTTCACCTTCTTTCTCCTCCTCTCCTCTCAACAAGGTGCTTAACCTGAACTACCTCTGTGAAACTCCAGCTGTACGTGGAGGAACGTTGAGAGCGTAAGCTGTGCGAGCCGCTTCGGATGGAAGCGTCTGCTAGATAATGTAATGTAATTATACACTGCAGTAGAGTGCAGAGAAATACCGCCCTGCACTTCAGATCAGATTATAAGAACATTTTTTAATTAGCCGACAACTTGAGTCCGAAAATAAACCATGAATATCACTCACCCATTATACTTTTCCTAAGGAACAAAGATTTTTAAAGGAATCGTTTCCATTCCTTCACACTATATGAGGCTTTGTTGTATTACACTACACACATATATAACATGAACATATATAACACTACATTATTTGCTATAACATAATGGGGAAAATATGGCCAAAAATGATCAAAAAAACTCGCAGATTAAAATGATCTCGCCAGACGTGATGAAGGCCAGTTACACCAATAAAATTCTGTAAAATCACCTTCCAAAACGGAGTATTCCGACTCACTCTTTTTTTCTGTGCCATTATGGTGGCATAGCCCCCCCAGCACGTGCTGTATGTAGATTATGTTAATTACCATTGAGGATCAATGTCCTGATTGGCTAAATTAACTCTGCCTTTACTGACAGACAACTATGAGGGTAGCTATTAGAGGGATTAATATCTGAATATTTTTCTCACGTTGCTGTCTGAATACCAGACAAAATCGCTTTCTCTCGTTTCAGGTTGAAACCTAGGTCACAGAGTATCGCCTGTTCTCATTTTAACCAACTGAACCATTTGGCCAATCTTGTTCCTCAAAGCTGAACTGTCAAACAGGGCCTGGAACTCTTCCTCTTCCTGGGACAGAGAGGAACTTAAGAAATTACCATGAAATCATCAACCAAACAGCGCATAACTGCGCACTGATGCAGTCATGCAGTACCTCAACTATAAGCCATAACAAGAAACTCAATGCGTTGCTTGTAATGGGAGAAGCCTTTTTCTTCAAGATGCTATAGATGTTATAGGATTAGTCGGCTCTGACAATCCTCCTGATAATCCTTGAGGGCTTGGTTCGGACTTGGTTCGGACTTGGTTCGGACAGATTTTATTCAAGGAAAGTTTGGAGAACAGTCTTCGTAACGGAATCAATGTACACCGTGCACACAACTCCTCATTCATCGGCAAACACAAAATATTAAAACGATCGTAGGGCCATAGGATCCAAGACCCCTCTCTGACAGCTGTATTGGAAGTGTGGGTCTTCTAAAGGCTAAGTGGCAGGAGGAGAAACCAACCCCACCGACACGAGGGAGTTCCACAGCCCACCATTGACCTGAACTTTCCCTGACGCGCGTTGTCTCCGTTTGACAGCTCTGGCTTCAGGGGCTGCTTTCGTCATCTGTGAATCAACGGGTTTTTTGTGCTCTTGCTTTTCCTAGCATTGAGGTCACCGCCGAAAATACAAAGCGACACACTGAAAGTCTGCGTTTCAAAACTCAACGTCTGCGTTTCAAAACTCAACGTCTGCGTTTCAAAACTCAAAGTCTGCATTTCAGGTCTGCTGAGCCAAGCTCAAAACACAACAGAAAAAAAAGGGCCACAGAGATGTTGTGGAAGTTCGGAGAGCGGATGGGTGGATTCAGGTGAAGCTTACTGTGTTTTAGCCAGCAGTTTCCTGTCTTGACCAAGACTCTTCTTCTGCGGTGCTGGTCAAAGCGCTTTGTTCAGAGCTTAGTAACTGCGAGAACTGGTGACTTGGCAATCAGCGCTATACCAGATCAAACACACTACATCAAAGTACAAAACAAACACACTACATCAAAGTACAAAACAAACACACTACATCAAAGTACAAAACAAACACACCACATTAAAGTCCAAAACAAACATACTACATCAAAGTACAAAACAAACACACTACATCAAAGTACAAAACAAACACACTACATCAAAGTACAAAAGAAACACGCTACAGTTAGAATTGAGGCGGTATTTCGCACAAAACCGGGTATTCCCGGAGCAGTGGGGCAAAACGATCAGAGTTGAAAGTGTGCTCTCTTGGCGACCGGAAAACACTGATCTCTGCGACCTCCTGGGCTTCAGCCGCCGATTAACCTCCCGTGCGGGGCTCCGTAGCCCGCGGCCTTCCAAAATAGAGCATGGTGGAGTTCTCCTGCTGTGTGGTGTGCAGCGTGGTAGCGTGCTGCCCGGCAAAACTGCCGAGAAACTGAAACCGAGAATTTAAGGGGTATGCCCCAAAAACGCGTACATAGGCGAAAGATCTGACAGCGACCGTTCAGGAACCTGACCTTGAAAACCGCTGCGGTCCTGTGGTGCATTGACGTTTTTATACGATTAGCGCCGACCCACCAGAGGCCCACAAATCGTTTTCCACTGTTCAGCCAGGGCTAATGCACTCTCGTCTCTGTCTGACTTTGTCCGGCACGTGTTGTGCACGACTCTGCATTCCTTTGTACCAAAACAGTAACATCCTAGCACAGGTCACAAGCTCTGAGAAACGTGGTTCTGAACGTTTTTTGGGACATCTGACTTTTCAACCTCTGCAC
Organism: Hiodon alosoides; assembly: GCA_025775065.1. Taxonomy (NCBI): domain Eukaryota; kingdom Metazoa; phylum Chordata; class Actinopteri; order Hiodontiformes; family Hiodontidae; genus Hiodon; species Hiodon alosoides. Next base: position 24,324 of record JAOYSI010073767.1, on the reverse strand, counting down.
CAGACAATGACGGGACATTAAAGCAGTCTGAACCGAGAGTCTCTTCGCTCGGTTGCACGGTATATTTGTGAACCATAACTACTGGCATGCAAGAGATTCGTTGGAAAAACCTATTGAAGAATATTGCAACGGTAAGGGTTTTTAGCGCTTAAAATTATCCAAAATAGACCAGTGTCAGAGCCCTTGCATAACGATGCAGATCAGCCTTTCATCTTGAAGGATACTGATTATTATAATACCAACTTCAGCTGCGGTTCAAGGGTTCTTTACCGATGTTTGGTGTTTCCTGAGTCCATGCATTGAGGAACCATCACGTTAACAAACGTGTGGAATACTTTCCTACACACAGAATTAACCTCCATATGAGAGGTCAAATCCAAACATTGCACATTAAATGAAAACGGGGCTTTCTGAAGCATATCCCAGAGAGTATCATTCTCATGTGCCCTTCATGACCGAACATAATACATTAAATATGCTGATCACAAACTTCATATATATATGAATTTTAATTTTAATTTTTTTTTAAAAACTTGTCTTTGCTATCGCCAAATAGTTATAACGTTCAGTTAACCCGCAGTGAATTTATATATGTAACCCTAATTACTTTTCTGGTTCAATACCAAACCAGAAAACCTCCCAAACAGAAAATATTTGTGCCCCTCGGCTCGGGTAGTAAGCTGTGTGTGTGCCTGAAAGATAACCTTCAGTTTGAACACTGAGGCTTATCTAAGGGAAAGGGGAGAGTCATCTCAAGTCCACCAGATTATGTTTTTCTGCCGAGGAAAGGTCCAAAGATCTTCTAAAATTCTACAGCTGTGGAAAACAGAACCCTTTAATGAATCTTATAAGATTTGGTGGTAAAAAAAAAATAGGGCGACTGAATTTAATATAGTAAAACCATCTTCAATGTATCAGTATACTACCAAATTTAGAAGGCGAAAAGTATATATTCGATATGAAGTCTGTTTCCCGTGTAACTATGAAAGTCACCGGTATTATTTTTTATATATAAAAACCTACTGTATAAAGCATACAATTTTATCATGTCAGCGTGTGGTTATGCACGCCGGGGAGAATATTTTTTTTCATCCCAGACATTCTGGGCAGACAGTACCATAAGAAAAGACAAGCGGCACCAGGCGATCCACGGATTGGTCCATAGACACCTAATGATGCCCAGTGCGCCTCGACCTGGGATCCGCTTTATAGTATCAAAAAAATAAACAGGTGGAATATTAGCCTACAGTCTCATAAGCTTACAGTCTACAATGTCTCTTACGTTAGCACACAGAGCTCCAGAAAACGAACGAATCGTTTAACTTTCGCAATGACGTACGTGGTACGGCATACCGGCTAGTATAAAGCAGCGGCAAAATTGGGGCTCACGCTTTTTCTTTAAAAGGCCACGCCCCACCGACTTCATTAATACACGGGAGAAATAAATATAAATAAATTACTGGAAACAGATCTGGTAATATATATATATATATATAAAATGGAACATGGAAATGACCATTATAATCGTCAAAACATTTGCTAAATGACTATATGACAGAGAGCCACACGGCCAGTATTTTTCCACTGTGTCTAATTATGCATGTACTGAATGTCGCAAAATAAAAATGGCACAATTGTTGCAATGCCGCTAGCAACAAAACGTGGACCAACCTGCTCTTTTCGTTTCTGCCAGCGACCACACGGGCTTTCCTCTACAATTTCACTTTCATCCTCGCTTTCCTCCTCCTTTCCCCCAGATCCCGAACTCCTCTCCGGGACGGACATAGTCATTTTATTCCGGTTTGTTCCGTTTTTGTCCAAGAGCTGAGAACGCAGGGCAAACGGTCCTGTTACTTGTCTATGTGGCGGATGTAGAAATTAGTCGACTGCCCTAGCTTTACTTTAGTAATAAATTCCCGTTCTAAAGCGCCGACTGCATCAGACGGAATCCCGCCCGCAGCTGATCTAGGTACGTGCGTTAGACGTGACTACTCAATTCAGTCACTTAGAATCAATGCATGGAAATGTTATTGACAAACACATACATTCCCAAAAGCGACATGTTATCAAGAAGCCCACTTAATTTACTTAGCAAAACATGTAATCCACGGTTATAAATTGGTGGCTTTGTATTCAGTCCCGTGGCGTAAATTCTCCGTAACGGAAAAATATATATAATTTTATCAATTTACGTAAGCATTAAGCCAAAACCGGGCTGTCCGGTTTACTTAAAGTTTTTTGCCTCGAAGTATTTACTTTCTACATGTCTTATATCAACCGCTTTGGGCTGCCCCCCAATATACAATTGCGTTGTGCCTCCAGAGAGTTTATTTAGATTTTAAAGCTACCGTAAATTTTATGAAGCAAGCCCAGCAGAAATTAACTTTAACGCGAAGGTAACCATAACGTAATGCGCGTAACATAACGTTTATATTGGCGCAGTTTTGGAAGCCGTTAGGCTTTAAATCATTTTAATAATACGTTATACAGAGGTCGTCCGTGGCTAATTTCTTATCCATCCAAGTATTTCGTTTCTTGAAAGGTTGTAAACTACATTTGACACACAACATTACCAAAAAAATAATAATAATAAGTTAAAGACTACAGAAACTGGATGTCAGTGATTGCGAAATAAATAATAGAAGCTATGTGAAGTTTAATTTCAAAGAATATGAAGATATGTGGATTCCCAAATGGGATTCAAATTCTCTCAGTTGCCGTGGTGTAGAAAAAGTAGTATTTTATTCAGCGATTACGCCACATTTAAATTTGCTACCGGATAACTCCACCTCCGCCTAAGTTCTCGAAAACAGGGGATGTAAAAGGCAAATAAAACAACATGTATTCTTTTTTCTCTCAGAGAGGTAACAGTGATCTCTAAGGAATGGACTTCTGCCGAAAACAGGAGATCATATTCAGTGCCAGATGGCTGGTACACAAACCCTCATGGTTAAAATAAGGCAAGGTTGGAGCTTTGAAGTCTCAGATTATTGAATTTTGATCGTCAGAAGCAGTAGGTAGATGTGTGGAGCGAACGACGCTCAGCAGTGTTGGACCAGGTAGATACTCTATGACAGCGCATTTGGTGCTGTCATTTTAAGAAAACAAGTTATTATACCATTTTTTTTTTTTAATCACTGTATAGAACCTGTATAATATGGATTGACTTGTATGGACTTGTGGTAGTTACGGCCAGTGGTATTTGAACTGAATTAGAGCTGAAGCTTGCAGATGTTAATGTTAATGTAGAAGTTAACTCAGAAATTTGAGAAATTAACGCCCATCTCTGAACCTCACCTCCCCCTTCTTCTCCTACTAAAGAAAGCCGTATTTGATGGCAATATTTAGATTCAAGCTCTTTTAGATATTCCATACTGATTTGACAATACTTTAACTTAAATTAACATAATGTTATCACACTAAACATAAAACCCAATAGCCATTCTAACAGGGTAAGCTCCTACACTAAAATTAAAACACTAGAGGAGAAAAACGAGGTTTTGACGGAAGTTGGGTATTTGTGGAGGTTTCTGGTAGAGAAAAAAAGTCTGAGAGAAGTCACCCGAGTCCCTGTCTCGCCCCAGCGTGCTCCGGTGTTTAATGAGGGACGTTCAATTCAACGAGAGTGGCATGCCAGGCAGCTATCACAGGCATGAGTCGGAGACCTTCAAATGACCTTCCCTGCTATTCAGTTTCTAATGGAGCTACCAGACCCGGGATGTCCTGCGTGAAACAGGACAAACAGTTTATGATAAAGTTTCAGCGGCGTGCAAGATAAAGTATCGTAATGATACCGTATGTTTTCTTACTGAAGGTCCGACCTGCAGACTGCCTGGTACTGAGCATCGCGAAGCAAGTGCTGGCCTTTTCCTTATCTGAGCCGGGGGCTGTGAACTGGACTTTCACTATCCGTGCTCACCATCTGACCCGGCCTTTCACAATCCGAGCCGGGGTCTGTGAACTGGACTTTTACTATCCGAGCTCACCATCTGACCCGGCCTTTTCCTTATCCGAGCCGGGGTCTGTGAACTGGACTTTCACTATCCGAGCTCACCATCTGACCCGGCCTTTTCCTTATCTGAGCCGGGGGCTGTGAACTGGACTTTCACTATCCGTGCTCACCATCTGACCCGGCCTTTCACAATCCGAGCCGGGGTCTGTGAACTGGACTTTTACTATCCGAGCTCACCATCTGACCCGGCCTTTTCCTTATCCGAGCCGGGGTCTGTGAACTGGACTTTCACTATCCGAGCTCACCATCTGACCCGGCCTTTTCCTTATCCGAGCCGGGGTCTGTGAACTGGAACGGCCACCGACTGCCTGGTGCCGAGCATCGAATTTTTTTAGTTTGGTCGAATGATTTTTAATTAGTTGACTTACTTTACTCTCAGGAGTACGTTTACCGTGTACAGTTTAGTCTGTCTCCAGGCACACAGACCCTGTGAAAGACACGTGACACGATGCCTCCACGTCTGTCGAGTGACACTGCGCATACACAACACAGACGTTAGCGCATGTTGTGTTCCAGACACTGAACCCCCACCCCCTCGATCTCTGGGATTTCAGAAGGGGTTCCAAACTCATACCTGGTCATCGAACGCTTTTTAATGTCTTCAGCTTCACATTAAAAAGGCAAAGATTAAATGTCCAACTGATCAACTAATAGACACAAAAACACGATTATTTCAAAACTGGAAGTATAAACACAACAAGAGTATGCCGCCGTCTGTCTATCACGTATCTGAGGCAGAAGCTATGCGTTCATAAAAACCTGATTTCGGTTAAATAAGGAAAGTAGGGGCCTTATGACATTAACCCTTTTATTTGCGTGGATTTCCTGCCGATAGAAATTATTCTAGTCTCAAATGAGACAGCGGGCGGCTTCATCAACGGGGTGCGCATTTTCTACTGCGCCTGCATCGTTTGTTTTAGGAGATAAAAGGATTTATCTGTGATCCTCTCTAAACCCCACTCTGCTGAGGTTCCTTCTAAACCTTGTGTTGTCTGCCCCCTGTTGGTAGGACTAAAATTCCCTTATCTGACATCAGCTACTTATTTTACTCAATCATTCATTCTGGCCATAACAATCTGTGCTAAATCTTAGTCTAACACATGCACGCACGCACACACACAGATCCACACGCACACTCGCACTCAAACACACACATCACACACACAAACACTCCTAACAACTAACAGACGCTAGTTTTTATTTGTGTATGTATGTATGTATGTATTTATTTGAGTGACTGAATGTGAAATTGGGTAGAAAACGACCAGTAACTACTACATGCTGAAAGAAACATCACATATATGTCTAGCAGGATAACGGACTGTAGGATAGTTACTAATGTAAAATAGGAAAACACATGAGCAATTGGACCGGTTAGTTGTGACGCACAGGCACATCTGATTTTGGTGCTAACCATTGCCCAAACGTAACAGAAGTTAAGAGGGACACAAAAAGAGCTGTTATAACCATGAACGGGGCCAGAGGGGTGGTGATGAAATCCATCTAAATGAGTAATAAATGAGTAATTCATGAGTAACAGCTGAGTAATATATGAGTAATATTCAATACCTTGTTTAAATTGTGCAGTTAACTGTAAACGTGAGCATTTTTCTTAATTTTCCTCCAGTGTGTGTAGTTAATTCCCCCCTAATAAAATGAGAACAGACCACAGAGTAGTAGATTAGACCGGCTCTTTATTTAATGACCTTTTTTTCTTGAGGGCACGACCACAGCGAACGGACGACACAGGTGGCAAACGCGGCGGCCCGCTGTGAAAGTGCTGGCTCCGAGCGGCGGCCCGGCGTGCTGCATTCATTTGTAGCCCTTGGACGTGGCGGAGGACCACATCTCCTCGCCGTCTCTTTCCACCACCAGGGTGCCGTCGTTGCGGAGGTGGAGGTGGCAGGACCTGAAGCTGCCAGACGCTTGGCTCTTGGTCTGCCACATCATCTTGTTGTCCTTCTTGTACATGACCAGGTTACAGTCGTCCTGCATGCAGAGGCGGTGGGCGTCCCTCTGGCCTGGGGTGTCTGCATTCCAGATGGGCTTCCAGCCGTAGATGACAAAGTTCCCATCCTCCTGCGAGTCACAAACGCGCTGGTCAAGGTCGTAGGATTTACCCCCACCAGAATTGTCTCGCGTTTAATCGTTAGCCTGTACGATATGGGCTTCGTGATTGGTTAGGCGTGCGTGGTACGTATGGCAGAGTTTCTTAGCGGGAATTTAGACGTTTTAGAGGGTTTCGCAATGGTAGAAACCTACCTGGAACACGGCTTTCCATTCATGGTTGTTGGACATGAGATAATCCCCCTTGCGGAGCTCGTCATACTTGGACATGTAATTCCTGCTCATGGTTCTGAGAAGTTACTGAAATGAGGGAGAGAAAAAAATTATCCAGTTATTCTGATTTACACGACACCAAATCAATTATGTAATAAAGAGGAGACTCGAAAGCATGATAATTCCAGCTGAATTCAGTTTAAAAAAACAAAACAAGGTTGAAGACATGGCCACTATGACCGACTTAAACATCACGCAACAGACACAGCAGTTTTCGGTAAACAGTAATCATGCAATTGGACCACTCATCCTGTGCTCTCGATATCCAGGAGACCTTAGCATACAGAGAGAAAAATATAAAACGGACCGAAATCTGAAGCAGTTCTCATACTTACAGGTCCAGATGTTCAAATGGATGAAACACTTGCTGCAAGTGAAGTGAGGTTTGGGCAAGAAGATCCTTTTTTATAGCCCAGGGCAAAGGGAGGAGTGACGGAAGAATCATTTTCTCTTTCATCTGTAGATAGAATTTGCAAACGCACAAGATGCGTATTTGATGTTTAATGTGTAAAATGTGCCAGCTTTAATTAGATCAAAACGACAAAATGAAATGGCTTCTTTTTGCCTTATTGGATTGGATTTAGTTTTTTGGGGTTTTTCTTTTTTGTAGAGAGCTTAATCATTTGCACCTGGTTTGTCTGAGGAGAGACAACATAATAAATGTCAACGATCTCCTGCACTTATTTCTTCTGACAAGGTGTCTGCAGGGAAACAGTGGTGGGCTACCTATGTAGATTACATCCAGAAAGTACTAGTGATATTTTGCTAAATAATAAAATTTGCAGAGATCCACCAAACCAATTTTTTTCTTGAGGCAAAATGTACAAATACTTTTAAATGTTCATAATATTTATAGTGCCTATAACAATTATTACTTTAACTAACAGGCTTGACTTTCAACACGATTGTGATGGACGCCTGCCATGAAAATATCATGTCATATAAAAAATCTTTAGTTGTATTCCTCCTGATCACAGTCAATAACACTGTACAAAATTCTTTGGGCATTGAATGCCAATAGGTTTTGTTATGTAGCGCGATCGAAACTTCAGTCATTATCACATACTACAGACGTACGAGCTGTTGACGCCACCGATGAAAATTTTTTTAACATTACGGCTCAGTTATGACTGATGCGCTGTTGCTTTTACCCTTTTGTGTCTCTGACGAGCGGACCGGCTTCGTGTCGGGCCGGGCCGAGATCAGAACCGGTCAGAGGGGGCCAGACATGCAGAGCGTGGCGGGGGAACGGTCGGCACGGTTTAATACCAAGCTCGTGTCTCAGTCAGCTGAGGCTCCTTACTGATTTAGGGTTGTGATCATGTTCGTTATGACCGCGGGCGTCACAGAGAAGTGTTGTGTGACCTGCACACACTATTCTCTCACACGTGTCCTTATGTAATTCTCAGTGAATGAATAAATTATTGTTGTTTGAAGAGCACACAAACACCTCTAGGATTGGGCCTTGCCAAAGACACCACATCGTTTTGTAATTTCATTGCAAGCAGAATTTTGGGGCATGAATACTCAATTATAATAAAATACTGGGATTCATTCCTAACCAAAATGAAGCAACGTAATTCACCTCTGCAGCAAAATGTACAACCTTATATTATATATTATATATAATATTATATATTATGTATATACACACACTGTATATATTTGGTAGTTTATAACATGTATTTTATTATGTGGTGGTTGGATTTTCACCTGGCTACGTACTGTGTATAGCCATTCAGTGTGTTAGTTATTCAGTGAATGGTGTGACCATTTTACACATGGTTTTAACCTGTTCCTGGGAAGGCCCCCACCCCTTACCCCCCACCCGTATGGCAGCACAACACTAAAATGCTGGTGTGAACATTCAAGCAGAAAGAGTCTGTAATTGCCAACACCGGTGACGTTGAAAAGTTTTGATTAAAAATTAAACTGCTTGTCGAACCTTGAACAACCTGTAAGGATTACCCAGGATGCAGGGTTATCCTGAGGCTGACGTTTAGTGTTGTCGCCAATATGAACTAGAAAAAAATACAGTGTGTATTTAACGTAAACACTTAAACGCATCGGAGTTCACTAAGCAACCCGTTTTCCATCTGTGTTCATTTCTGGGTACTTATTTTACATATATATAATTCCTTATCTATATTGTGCTATATATTGACAATTATAACATCCTTACCATCATGTGTGTCTGATTTGCAGTGGAAGGCCCACCTATACAGACGCCAGAGGCCAAAGTTACATTAAATATGGAATGCACAAGAAAATCAAAGTCATAATTAATGCTTGCCAAGCCAAGAAGTGAATATAATTCTCATCTCTGAACCTGATCTCCTGGGATTTGGTGGCAGGTGGAGGTGGATAAGCACGGGCTGCAAAATAAGCCAGCAGGTCTCTGGGTTCTCAAGTGAAGCAAGCAATCTGTGCAAGGTCAATTTCAACAGTGCCGTGGGCACAGACACGCACAGTTCACAATTTCCCCCGTAACACATTTATACACCGCCAAAAATGTTCTAAAGCTCAAGGGCACGACAAGCCCAGTCCTGGGATTTTGAATGTATAACCTCCTGGTTCCTTATATGCTGTACATTTTTCGGTTGCTGGAAAAACTCCCATCCACTCTTGGTGTATTAGATTAGGGGCTGCAGAGATGAAGGCAGCCTGGTGTTTACGGGCGTCTGAAGAAAAGAAGCGTGTTCTTACTTAATCGAGTCAGCGAGGAATTTTGCTTTGAAAAAAGAAGGAAGATGGAGTGATCACGAACAGAAGTGCTGATGAAAGGATTTCACAAGGAAAAACCGACACTGTGTCGTGTGAGGTGTAAAGATAAATAAATGAATAAAAATCAGACAGACTGGTTCCGTTTTGAGTTTCACATGTGGGCTCTGGAGTGGTATTCAGAGGCATCTGTTCCACTGTAAAATCGCATCTCCGGGCAGATTTATAATCAGGCACCACACAGACGCCTGACCTGGAACGTGAGTCACATGGGAAGATGCGCAATTGTTTGGGTGGGTCTTTAAGTGTGAGTGTGCATTCATTAATTGGCTATAGGCCAATTATTATATTTATATAATTATTATACTCCAACCGACCCATTTCTAATACCCACTATTTTAAACGTTAACCCGGTTCTGGACACATCCATTACAACTCTTCCATTTCCAGGTGAGTAACAAACAGCGTACAGTCCGTAAGAGTGAGATGCCAAACTGCACTCCTCTCATATAGCGTATACAAATCTACATATAGCGTATACAAATCTACATGTAGCGTATACAAATCTACATGTAGAGTATACAAATCTACATGTAGCGTATACAAATCTACATGTAGCGTATACAAATTTACATGGAGATTATACAAATCTACATGTAGCGTATACAAATTTACATGGAGATTATACAAATCTACATGTAGCGTATACAAATCTACATATAGCGTATACAAATCTGGATAAATACTCTAAATGTACTTTTGTTCGATTAAAGAATGATAAAAACAACACGGGTAAACAATAAAATAGAAAAAAATGCATTTTATTTGTCACTGATTACTCGGCAGTTTCTTTACAGAAAACTATTCAGCAATGAGCTATTTATATATATATATATATATATTTATATATACGTTTTTTTCTTCCAAAAAAACATGAATTCTGACAAAAAACTACAATTGGCACACTTCTGATCTTATTACATTAATTACCTTCCCCTCCACCACAGTATACGTACTTCTGTTCCAACCCTCCCCCTCTCCCCTCTCCCCCGTGCCCCTTTTTGTCCACCCTAATCCCCCCTCTCAGAAACCATTTCCTTCAGCAGGCCCAGTTCCCAAATATGGTCCCGTTTCTATCTCTAGGTTATGAAAATAGTCATCTGGGGATTGGCAGCCTCTTTAGCTCTGCTCATGAGTAGGAAAATATCTTTAGTAAGCCAATATATTGAAAATCATACTGTTACAAATAATATCGTTTGTCTTCTGTCGGATTCCTGAGTGCTTGTGCGAAAACTGCCGAGATTAGATTTAGATTAGCCAAAACTATTGAAGCACTATAGATATCGGAGGAATTCACGCGTTGTCCTTTGAGGCTAATCCTGTGTCCGTTTCAAAGGACAGAATCATGAAGCGGTTTTCACTTTGACCTAAGAGCATATGTCGAACGACAGAGCTGTCTTACACTGGAACCGAACTGAAGAACACTCTACATCTCTAGGGAAACAACCCTACATCTGTCTACTGTCTTACGACACGTGCCAAACCTGCCATCTGAAATGTACTGTTGAAGAACACAGGCAGACTGAAAAATTCTGCACACGAAGGCGACAGACGTATGGATTGTCTGTGGGCTTGGAATACATGAGAAATTGTAACAGAGATTGACACTAGATCTGACACTAGATTTGCCTTTTAGCACGTCCAAGATCCCTCCTGTCTCACCCTATTGAGACAGCGACCCCCTGGCGTTCGATGAAGATGGAGACAAAAAGGCAGAGGTTTTGCGTCTACAATCTACAACGTTTTTCTTATCACAGCATTTGCAAAAGCAACACACAGAACGGTCGAATCGCACTTCAATTGTACTGTATTTTTACGCTTTTAGTCAGCAATTCAGAGAGTGTGCAATATCAAAAGTGTGTTAAGGTTCGGTTTAAAAGAGATAGGAGAGGCCTGATTTCACACGCCTGTGTGCACGGATATGCAAAGAGGAAGAACGCAACAGAGGATGAGACGAGGGACCGGGGAACGTTTTTTCGGTCCATCCACCTAACAAGTCGAGTGCCTTTAAAATAGCCTAGTCAAACAGGACATTTACAGTTATAGATCTATACAAAAATCTTATCTTATAAAAGAGTCCATCTAACTAAGGACTAGGGCTGAGGTGGGGTAAACCTCAGGAACGGGCGTCTGCATCCAGAAACACTATTCATGTTAAGTTTCCTAAGAAAATACAGTGACATTACATAAACGTTAAATATAAAATCATATTTAATATCTGGCGTTTGATTCATACTTTCTACCTCCCTCCTTAATTTTAATCGTTATAATTGCTTTAAGATTCTAACCTGTGTATTTCACGCAGTCAGGGTAAAGTTTAGTAATTTTCGGAGTTGAGCTGAACACATTGCAGAACACATTTGCTCCACTTCTTCCAGAACAGGTAGAATGGACAGCACAAGATGGCTTCACGTGCGTCATCCGCCCAAGGCACAGAGGGAAATTATAATGAAACTAAAATAAACCAAGCTCAAGGCTCAACAGTTCTGGTGCGAGCAAGACAAGGGTTTTTCACACTTTCGAGCTCACTGGCGTCTCGCTAATGAGGAAACCAACAGATTATCCTCATCGGACGATTTTACAATGAACTCTATTGAACACCGAATCATGCATGACACTCAGGTTCTGTGAAAACACAACCTATGCTTTAGGTCTCCTAATACTACTGGTACATTCTGTATGCAACAATGCCAGCACAGAGGCACAGAAAGGGACGGGTGTTGAGACATGCATGGCCTCTCTGGGTAATGTCACACGGCCGCGTTACTGTACGCAGATGACACTGAAGAGAAGCAACTTTTAAATTAAAGATACTACACTGTGGTTTCGACTGCTCGAGCAGAAATGGCACATGTCTGTAACCTTTAAAAAGGCATTACGTCACAAATCATTTGGGTAACCCTCAGTAACGTGTCATTTATTGACTTGTGCAGCAGTGAATATGCCTCAAAAGCAATGTGAAAATATCTCACGTTGCGCTAGCCTTCTTTAACCAATATCTAGTGATAGAGAAGTTCAATAGCTCTGATGTTCGAATTGACTGAATACATTATAGACTGGATTCCACAGAGACAGCTCAGTAAAAAAAAATCTGTACCCTACTGCAACTAATTGCCAAGGAGTTACCGTGGAGATGCTGGAGTTGGTGAAGAGAGGCAGGACTCATTGCGGAGATGCTGGAGTTACCGTGGAGATGCCTGAGTCAGCTACTCCCATTCATAGATATAAGCAGCGTATAGATAGGGTTAAGTGTGAGTGACATCACGCCGAGTGTTACAGGATCAAACTGAACCAAGCTCTCCAGTGTAATTGGAACAAAATCTGAACGATAAACGTTAGCTGTAATCTGCGTTAACCTTTGTGTCTTCACCTGTTCGGTCTAAAGCGATTTTACGGCTATTACGGTTTTACCATTCACACTTTCAAGGATATCACTCGATTACAGCATCTACATGATCTCTGCCGGGCTGTAGCGCGGCGGTAACATTTCTTCAACATCACAGATTATTAGAAGAAGATGAAAAAAACACACAAAGGAATTTGCATAACGATAAATGCTGATCTTATGTGAAGCCTGATTGGCTATCGTAGACAAACGATCTTCTGATTGGCTGTAGTAGACAAACGATCTTCTGATTGGCTGTAGTAGACAAACGATATTCTGATTGGCTGTGGGAGATTGGCGTGCTTGCCCAGGAGGAAGCGTACGGGCAGGTACGCTCATACGGGCATGTGCATCTCGGTGTACTCGTCCTGACCCTCCTTCTCGTCGAAGGTGGGCTCCGCGTCATCTGCGTCCAGCTATGGCACAAGCAGGGAGGGTTCGAGGATTAAACACAACCTGAGACCCGTGAGACGGCTCACAGCTGACAGCTGCATTGTGATTGTTGAATGCTGTAAAGCTTTCCTCAGCGATGGCAGGACAAAGCGGGACACTGAGTAGCATGCACTTAGCGCTTAATTTGGGCAATGGGTTTGTCCTTGTCAGGATGAAATTAAGGTTTCCTTAAGTAAATTTACTCAAATTACTCAACGCCCGCTGATGGTCAAACTAAGAATCAGTGTGTCTTAAACTTGTTTATTTGGAACTGCCGAATGTGGTAATGCATCTTGGCTCGTCATTACAAGTCCTGACACAACACACGGGGAGGGCAAAGAAACGACGCGATTGGTCTCCTCTGATCCAATTGCCTGGGAGCTGGATTCAGATCTGAGCCCGATGAGCTGTTTTACAAAACCAGCTAACATAAACAATTAAAATACAGCCCTATTGTTTGTAAAGTTTACCTGTAAGACCTTGCTGCATTACCAGTTTCTCCTTCTAAATGAGGTTGGCTGCATCCTAAACCGGGCCTCACCGACAGTTAGTGTGTGTTGCGAAGTGGACTGTGCCCCCTCCTGGCCTACTCACGCATTGCATCTCCCGGGTGGTGAAAATCCGGGGCAGCAGGCACATTTTGACTGGGACGGTGAGGATGAGGACAAAGGGGAAGGCCAACGACGCGGCAGTAGACATCACGGCCCACAGCGACGCTAGGCACACCATCTGGATACCTGTGTACAGGTGCATTCGCAGCGTTCGTACCTGTAAGTAAACAGAATGAGTTACATACATGTTACATGGCTACGTAAAAGCACACACACACACACACACACACACACACACACACACACACACACACACACATTGTTCTTTTTCAATAAAACTACATGCATTGTCAATGCAGCCAATGTAGCAGTGTCTGAGACACCTACAGATGCTGTGGAGAAACCTGCTGGAGCTGTGGAGTTAGATGGCGTGACAGAGACGCAGGCGTAATGGCCCACTGACTGAGCTCGATCAAGTAAAACCGGCGATGATGCCTTTGAAAGCCACGTTGCACAGGGAAAAGCGAGAGTGAGGATCCCTAGTGAGGGTCAGAGCTGCGGCACAGTGGATTCTTTAGACGTGGGCTGACCTTGCGCACGTAGGTGTGGTCCGGGTGGTACTTGGGGGGCATGAGGAGCAGCTGGATGCGTTCGGTCAGCTGGATGCCGCTGAGTGACATCACGCCCATGTAGAGGAAGATCCCAAAGAGCACAGCGATGGGAATCTGCCGGAGGAGATCCCCGATCACGATGGACATGCCTGGGGAACGGACAGCAGCAGGACACGGATTCTCTCGCGTTCATTTCATCCGTGGGTGTTTCAGTGTGTCAGAGTCTGAAACGGTTATGTCGGCGTATCCCCCGGTTGAAATGCCGCGGTGACGCGATGCGAGGAGTTTTCATAAGCTGTAATTATGGGGGTCCAAACCAACAGTGTGTGTGTTTTGCCGGTCGGTGGGACGTACCCACAAGGACAGCCACCAGAAGCCCCGTCACCCTCTGCTCCTTCACCTCCTGTATGCGTGGCTTGTCCCCGGGGGCCACAGCCTTGCTCATGACGGTGAGGGCGTTGACGTGAGTGACGGAGCGCACCGTGGCGGCTGCCATCCAGGGCAGCCCGAACAGTGCCGATGTTCCACCCAGAGCCACGATGACCAGCAGGTCCAGGTGGAACCCGGAGCCTTTGACCAGCATCCGCTCCTTCTTACTGACGATCAGCCTGGGAAAGGGACAGGAGGAAGGGAGATCAGCCTTACTGACGATAAGCCTGGGGAAGGGACAGGAGGAAGGGAGATCAGCCTTACTGACGATCAGCCTGGGGAAGGGACAGGAGGAAGGGAGATCTGTCTTACTGACGATCAGCCTGGGGAAGGGACAGGAGGAAGGGAGATCAGCCTGGGGAAGGGGCAGGAGGAAGGGAGATCTGTCTTACTGACGATCAGCCTGGGGAAGGGACAGGAGGAAGGGAGATCAGCCTGGGGAAGGGGCAGGAGGAAGGGAGATCAGCCTTACTGACGATCAGCCTGGGGAAGGGGCAGGAGGAAGGGAGATCAGCCTGGGGAAGGGACAGGAGGAAGGGAGATCAGCCTTACTGACGATCAGCCTGGGAAAGGGGCAGGAGGAAGGGAGATCAGCCTGGGGAAGGGACAGTCATGGAAACTGAACCGTGTTGAGTATAAAAGGACACGCTGTCGTGGAAACTGAACCGTGTTGAGTATAAAAGGACACGCTGTCGTGGAAACTGAACCGTGTTGA
>JAOYSI010073766.1:0-16518 GCA_025775065.1 Hiodon alosoides | reverse complement strand
AGACCAGGGAGTGGACAGGAGAGACGGTGAGAAACAGACCAGGGAGTGGACAGGAGAGACGGTGAGAAACAGACCAGGGAGTGGACAGGAGAGACGGTGAGAAACAGACCAGAGAGTGGACAGGAGAGGAAGAGTGATAAGTAAACACAAAAGGAAAAGAGAAGAGAAAGAACATCAGGCAGAAAATACTCAAAATAAACTGCTGCTCAAGCACAGTGAAATAAGGAGCGGTCAGCATTAAAATGCATGTGCACTGAGACAATCAGTAGCTACAACACAGTCACTGGAATCCCCAGATAGGCCAGATTATAAGCAAATACAGCAAAACATGAACAAATAAGTACTTTGAACCACAAAATTTAAAGGGGGGTGGTGGGGTCCATTTATCACCTGGCTGATTTAAAGCATCATGAACAACAAATATCATGTTTATAGACACATCTGCGTTATAGTACTACCGTGAAGGCTACATTGGATATTAGTTTATCACGAAATCTGTAACTGGATTAAGTTTATTTGCGTACAAGAGTAGCATTCAAAACAGACCGTCATAATATTTCTCGCTACATGTAACTGGACGGTTTTCAGACATGCTTTAACAAAAGTTAATACTACTAAACTGTATAAGTTGAAAGTTTCGTGGTTTTTAATTTAATAAGTCGAATGTATCGTTTCGAATGTATGGCCCAAGTTCGCAAATTTGAACCACAATGAGTACCTAAACAAATTAAGGTAATTAACAACAAATTAACAAATTTCATTGACCACAAAAAGTTTGCATCTCGTGCAAATAACAAAACTAGGCGATAAATGAACAAGAGGCTTTCGATCGTACACACGTGAAGCTTATATAGTTAAGTAGCTTACATTAAAAAAGCAAAAACAAATTACAACTTTAAAAGCCGGCTGGTCTCACCGCAGTTTACTGGCTTTCCAGTTAGCTAGTAAATATCAGTTCCTTTTCCAACTGGTAAGAATGCTGCTTAAAGTAAAATGCTGAGCGTAACGCCCCTCATGTTTGTGTAATAGGATACCTCCTACAATCAATCATATTTCAGATAAATAACTATCTAAGAAACGAACCTCGTTTCTTGGTTTCAATTTGAAAATAGTTTCTTGCTATTGTTATAAGATCACCAAACTCACCTGACTTCACACTACACTATAGCATCACTTAGACTTGCAAGTTCTTCCGGAATACTCCGAAGCAAAGAGGAAACTGGTCACCATCATTTCCGACACAGAGTAGGATTTTGAAAATTGAAAGTCTTGTCTGATTTAAATTTCTTGCCAGCTAAACGAATGGTAATAAAACGGGAAATTGTATATTATTTATTTACCCGTAGACTAAAAATATGCGACTCCTTGCTATTTCACACGATACTCATTTAGCTATATGTGTTACAGAATATTCAGGAACATCTGCAACAGGAACATCTGTCGACCTTAGATTTGGAAGAGCCCCTCAACTGTAAACATTTTTTTAATCTTCAAAACGTCAATTAACCGCAAGAATCAAAACAAATGCAACGAAAAATTACGCCCCAAAGACTGAAATTTGACATTGTTGTGATAGTGGCACCTTGTGGATGTTCCGGAGTTTCAGGTTCTGCGGCATTAAAATGCCATTCCGAAGCAATGACTAATCCCGTCGACAAAAACAATACTTAAGGACTCCAACAGTGATATAGTGGTTAAAAAAAATGTGCGTAAAGTATAAACTCCTGCGGACGGCAGTCGCTCGAGTTAATATGCACCGATATAAACCAAAACATTACATTTCAAACTGTATTATTCGAATGCATTTGTATGCAAGTATATAGCGTATTGGGATGGAAAAATGCACATCAAGTCATCCATCCCAAAATTTCGAATATCCACACCATTTTTCACCATTGTTTATTCTTAAATCATCTAATAAACCTGTGCTTAGGTGTCGGTCTCTAACTTGAGGCCAAAGACAGGCCACTGGTGCTTATTAGTTTACGTAACTGTTAACCTTTTTCCATCTTCTCACAAAGCAACTTAGGGAGACGTAGTTAATTTTGGTGGCCAAATTTCCCTGTACACTACTTAAGAAAGCACCAACCTCTCTCTCACGCTCTGTCTCCGGCTGCATTTCAGCCTGTCTCACTATCATCTGTAAAGCAGAGTTATGTGTTATTGATGATTTATATTTTGTTAAGATTACATATGGTGCGGTCTAGCTAGCCAGCTATTTTTAGCTACGATCGCCAGCAGGTGACTGTAGCCAGAGCCGTTGTTAATTAGCTAATAAGGTAGGTAGCCACCTAACTGAAATATCAGTGACTATTTTCATTTACCGGTCGACTACTGATTCTCGATAATGTGTTTTAATGAGTCGAAGGACGTTCAGAAATGTATCTTATGTAAAACGAATCACTATAAGCGGCGTCTAGAGTTGTCAATGCCGAATTTTCCGCGCTGAGGTAGTCTGATTCATGTATCTGTTTTTTTGCGTCGCCCGCGGGTAGGCGGAGTTTACTATTGGATATAGTGGTGAATGAACCTGCTGCAAATCCGGGGTGCGCAGGCGAATTTGAAGTGCTTACTTGACTCATGATTTCATACGCTCGCAAAAATGACACTAGCGCAATTAGAATATAGGGGAAGAATAACCTTCCGAGCGTTCCAACGCAGGCATAAGTGGGAAAACGACAATTAACAAAATATAGGACGAGTACACGCTATTTCACAAATACAAAGGTGCGTAAACGGAGTTTACCGCCTACTACGTCAAGTCATTCAGTACTGTAACAGACTTGTGTTGATCCTAAAACAAACGTTAGAGGGCGTGCATGCTCTATTTAAGCTAATATGTTTTCTCGTGTCCACCCATTTCAGTTTCTTTGAAGTAAAGTACATTTTATTTATTGAATTACTAAGTTATGGTTGAGTGTGTGAGTCGTAGTGGATTTAGTAGTTGATGAAGTAGTTGATGATGAAAAATATAGAAAAAATAACGACAGTGATGATGCTACATTTTTCTAATGGTTTCTGCGATTGGCGTTGGTGCTTGAGTTCTCCTGTTTACGTCCCCACAGTTTAGACTCGCGAGTTAGATGGGTTTGGGTTTGGGTATGTATGAAACTAAGTTGATATTTTTCTTTTATCTCAAATTAAACAAGCAAACGAAAAAGGTCTGCAAATAGCGATGGTCAAAAATGACGACTGAAATGTTTTTTTAATACGCCCTGATCTTTCACATTCCTGTTACCTGTTATCACCAGGCATCCTGTTACCTGGTATCACCTTTGCCAAGTCTATTAATTGCTTTATCATTTATATAAACTACTTATTGGGAAAGACCTTAAACGTGTATACAAAGGTTAAGCACACACTCAGTCTATTACACCCAGATATAGGAATGGGAATGCACAGACATTCAAAATAAACACAGGCAACAATGTTTTAATGAGTCATCTTGTTATTATTGCTCAGTTTTAACTTTCTACATCTTTACAGGTTCAGGAAAAAAAAAATCTGAATTTAAAAATAAAAATAAACACAGCGGAAGAGATAAGGGAAGAAGGCATTCAATTCCAGTTTCAGTCTGGAGAGAGGCATCGGGTTTCTCCACTGCACAATGCTTGTCTTCACTAACCAACATTTTTGATTACAGAACCCTTCGGAAAAAGAACTTCACTGGCAGGGCTCACAGAACTTATTGATTCAGTCTATGATGGAAACATGGATTGTGAGCCAACAAACTTTCAGTCTCATTGTTTCATTGGGTGGCGTGCGTTGTTAAAACTGTTGAAATATGCACCTTTGCATTCCAATGATCTAGCACAAACACTGTGGCCTTCCGTGACTCAGACGGAAGGGATGGCATTTCGATTGTTTAACTTAGGTCTAACGTGTTGTGTAGAGAACCGTAACAGAACGTATAGCACTCACTGGGTGTATCAGGGATGCAGTAATATTGAGGTAACCTGTGCCACCACTATACAGAGGGGACACTGTTTACTGGTCAGTTTCACATCAATGCTGACATTTCCACCTTTACTACAAAAAGTTCTTTACAACACAAACATGTCTTGACTGGACCTTACAAAATTGGAAAATCTGTTCAGTGCTTTTCTTTTTGTAAAAAGGCGCTATAAAACATTATAGTGTTTCATTGATTTAACCAGAGTAAGTTGTTCCTACGTGTTGACAACACAAACAGCCTTGTGTTCGAGTGCCAGAAACATTTGGATGGTGGATGGTCAGAGGCTGGATCAATGACAATGTTTTCACAGGTGTGTGAGAGATGGCTATTAACTGTGACATTTTGGGAAACCATCAGGTAAAAAGGTCATCCAGTAGTTTAGTTTGGAGCAAAGGGTTGCGCCCATTGGTGGATTAACCTGGTATTCATCCCTTTAGAGTGTTTCATCTCTGCTGCATCTGGTGCCTACTGGGGGTACAGTCTGCCATGTGCTGTTGTCCTAATTTTGATTCTGGTTAAAGTAAGCAAGACGACATCTAAATTAAGCAAAGCTAATGAGTGCAAGGAGCTGTTTAGTAGCATATGTAGGGTATTTATCAAAACGCTCCCTGTCTCCTGCCGCATCGAGTCATTTTGCTACTGCAGTACGTTTTATCATCAGGCGAGACACAGTAAACTCACAAACATGCGCACACACACTCGTACACATGTACACAGACACGCTGGCAAACACACACTATAATACACAGTTAGGGAGATCTGAAACCTGTACACACCATCTCATCAGTCTCAGGAGAGTCAAACTATAATGACTTTTGCAGTCTTGGATTCTTGTCACACTCCTATGGGGCAATGTTCTCTCAAAGGCATAGTAACGTTTCAGCTATAGTGCCTTAGCAACATAATAGGAATGTTATTTGGCAGTAGACCACAAAGTCCCAAATGCGCAATGAAAGTTTATGTATGTGTGTGTGGGTTTATATTGAATCTTATTTCCAAGTCTGTCAATGCCCCTCTTTGTTCTTTGAACCCATGGAAGGTTTCTCCTGAGTGGAAGAAAGGAAGACAACTCTCTAACTCCAGTGCCTTTTTCCTCCAAAAACCGTCAGTTTCACTTTGAGAAGGGGGCTGCGCAGGCAGATTTGTGTCATGAATCTCTGTCCACCACCTCTTTCATTCGCTCACCCACTCGCTCACTCACATTCCACTCATTAACTCGCACATCTCTCTTTTGAGTATGGATCAATTGTACACTTTTATTATCCCCTTTTACCTCTCTCCCTCTGTTCGTGGGATATCTTTCTCCTTCTGTCCACTATCTCCTCTTCTCCCTCAGTCACTCCCCTCTCCCTCTCGCTTCTTCTTTCTCCCCCTGCTCACTCCCCACCTCCACCTGTTCCTTTTCTCTCTCCTCCTCTTCCTCCTCCTCTTCTTTGTCTTTCTCCTCTTCCTCCTCTTCATCTTCATGTTCTTCGTCTCTATGGGCTGGCTCTTCACCAGTCTCTGACCTTGACTGTCGTTCTGATTGGCTGTCCATCAGATCCTGAGGATCTAAGGAGACAGGAAGTGATAATCTCACCAGCAGGGACTGTCTGAATTGGCTTACAAGGGAAAATTGTTTGTTGTATTGATATTCCACAGCATAGAGACATTTTACTCCCACTGGCATCGGTGAAATATAGCTGTTTCTTATAAGTGTCCCTATATGTCAGTAGATCAGCGTGTTTTTGAGTGCTTCGGTTTCCGTATACAAATGGTGTCACAAAGTCAATTTTCAGCGTGTCCCCTGGTTTTGTTTATGGGAGTGCCAGCGGACGTCAGTCACTGTATCTGAGTGTCTGTGCATTCGGCCTGCAGTGTGTGTTGACTGCAGGTCGGTGGGACGGCGGGGGTTCCCTGGCATGGCAGTGCCCCTCTCACCAGCCGTGGGGGTGGAGGGGCTCTCCTCCTCTCTCTCTCCCAGCGAGAGGCAGTCCTCGCTCTCCTCCCCCTCGGGGGGGTCCTCCGGAGCATTGCAGTCACCTAGGGTCTGCATGTGAGCTTGGGCCATCCTCTGCACAGCTGCGCCCACACAGACACACGGACACAGGGACAGACAGACAGACAGACACACACACACAGGGAAAGAGGGATAGGAGGTGGGTTTCTTTGGGATGTTTTACCAGGCTTTGGTGCACTGAGCTTAACCGTTAGCTGTCAGGCAGTAAAGGCATGGCCTTTTCAAGGCACACCCAACAGACAGGGAGGCAGCTGAACCAGCAGATCAGTATGTGCAACCTGAAACTCCTCCCTTCTGAATGGGGCCAGCTCTCCGTCCTCTCTGCTTACTTCCCTCCCCAGCACCGCCAGCCTCGTTGGCTCCTCATGTCATATCCCTGAACCCCTCGCCCACTTTCTCTCCCTCCCCAGGTCACCTTGCCCTGTTATGCTCCACGCAAAGCGTAGCAGGGCAGGCCAGCGCTGGGGAAGGATGTTTGTTTAGTAGTAACTCACGAGGGTCTGAGAGAAGAGTATCAGTTTGACCTCTTCTGGTGACGTCCAAGGCCGGTGAGATAGATTGTCAAGGGCAGAGGTCACATGGTCTTGGTGGTAAATGTTGTATTAGAGATCCCCCCACACTGAAGTTTATAGGGCCACGCCGAGCTATTCTGCTCCATTCTGATCTTTTACCAGTTGGGTACCTTCACCCTTGCGTATTTGTGTGCATGTGCGCGTGCGCGAGAGCATTTGCTTTGGTCTGTGGGGACTGGACGTGTGTCTGGGTTACATCTGTGTGTTCCGCTGTGTAATCCGGGATGATCCGGAGCTGCACAGCCTCACACCCGCTTCACATCTGTTACTGTCTCTAATCTCACATACAGCCTCAAACACACTCGTACAAATACATACATCCTCACACGCTCATTCATGCATGCTTACATGCGCGGCCGTACACACACACACACACACACACACATGCTCACACACACACAAATATGCACACTCACATTGGCACTCTTACTGACACTCACACCCACGCACAGACGCACACACAAACACTAACATAGTATCAGTCCCTCTGACTACACCTCAAAGACAGCGAATGCAAGAAGCACAGTGCAGTTAAGCCGGGTAAAAACACAGCATACACACAGGGATAGATCATCTGTCTGGTGCACACGTGCACGCACTGGCTTGTTCTCATTATATTTGTGACGACAGCCCAGTGCTGACTTCTGTTTCAGGCAGTAACAGTCTAATCAAACTCCTGATGAAGGAGACCAGAAATGATTATGAATCGAAATTTGAATTGACAAACAGAAGTGGTTTTTTGAAGCAAATTTAATACCTACATTGATATTTTATACGTGATCACAAATATATTTAAACACAAGCAGACACGCACAGACATACAAAGACTTTGCCCTAAAGTAATGTTAGCTACCTTTTAATGATGGAGGCTGGTACACATTTGGGTTGATGCGCTTGGGTTTGAGAACTCCATTCTCCCCCACAACCCACTGCAAAGAGCAAAAATGGCACACAAAAGCATTAAAACAGCTCTTACAGTATAACTAAATCAATAACTGTAAAAAGGCTATTTCAATTCTACCGTGTTCCTGAACAGTAAATGTTAGTAGTCTAACAGGGAAGGGAAGAGCAGATTTTCCTCCAAGCCAGGGGTGGCGCTGTCTAACCTGGTGGGTGGCATTCTCATCATCGGGGGACGACTGGTCTGCCACTCTGAACAGTGTGGCGGGCGTAGGCCTACGGCGTCGGATCTGAAGACACACAGACGCAGACAGAAAAATCTTAATTATCCATCACTCATTGGCTTTTGAATATGTGCGTATGCATGAACTAATTCATTTATGTAATTTTGTCACCATATGGTTAAGTACCCATAAGTCTTTGTAACCATTATCATATCAGTCAAGGGTAGCTTGCAGTCAATGTTCACACAATGCTCATTAGGCCCATTGTTCTCACGCAACCATGTGTAAAAGCTTGTGTAAGTGTTGTTGTATTGTCGGATATTACAATGGATGCAAATACATCGTTTTTTTATCGGTCTTATCATGTGACAGTATTAGCACGCTGAGTCACAACTCAGGTGAGGTTGTTCCTGGTTTAAAGGTTCTGTGCTTTAGGCCATTGTACAGTACAGTACATAATATATGTCAACCCTGTTGGCTTTGTTTCAATTTGCCTGGAGAATCCTGTGATCTACAAGCATCTCTTGTAGGCAATTCCCCGTGTGCCGTCGTCGCGGCAGAGTAAGTCAACCGTTCCTGTCACCCTGTCCGCGGGATTCCATCCAAACCGCATGTACGGCAGAATATGTGTGCGCGTGTCTTTCTCGGAGGAAAGGCTTGCATCTGTGATGCAATCTGTGATGGTTCCTAACCATGGCACCAGCTGAGCGGCTCCTTGCCCTGACTGACTTGCCTGGCAAGTTGCATATCTGCTCTGCCTCTCTCTATTGCTTCACCCTGGTACAACCTGGCAGTAGGGACTGACTCCAGCTTCCCCTGCAACGGGACTGCCAGCGGTGGACGGGCGCCGATTTTAGACAATCACTTTAGACAGAGTTGGGGCTGCCAGTCCATTAGGCCCATTTCACAGGTTCAGTTTGAAAAGTTGAGGTCGAGGGAAGTATGACAAGGATGCTGAACTGGAGCATGGAACAAGCTGGAGGGAGGTTTTTACAAAACTTGCTCGACCCTGGCCTCGGCTCTTCACACTGACCACTAAACTGGCTCGACCCTGGCCTCGGTTCTTCACTCTGACCACTAAACGTGCTCGACCCTGGCCTCGGTTCTTCACTCTGACCACTAAACGTACTCGACCCTGGCCTCGGTTCTTCACTCTGACCACTAAACTGGCTCGACCCTGGCCTCGGTTCTTCACACTGACCACTAAACGTGCTCGACCCTGGCCTCGGTTCTTCACTCTGACCACTAAACGTGCTCGATCCTGGCCTCAGTTCTTCACCCTGACCACTAAACGTGCTCGACCCTGGCCTTGGTTCTTCACCCTGACCACTAAACGTGCTCGACCCTGGCCTCGGTTCTTCACCCTGACCACTAAATGCCCCCGATCCTGGCCTCGGTTCTTCACTCTGACCACTAAACGTGCTCGACCCTGGCCTCGGTTCTTCACTCGGACCACTAAACGTGCTTAACCCTGGCCTTGGTTCTTCACTCTGACCACTAAACGTGCTCGACCCTGGCCTCGGTTCTTCACCCTGACCAATAAATGCCCCCGACCCTGGTTATTAAACCAACTGGGTTTTTTCCCCATCTATTCCAACTACCACAGCAGTAACAATATCAGCTATGAATGTGAATTCATTGCCCTTAAAATGCACACAGTTCTTGGCCCCACTTTCTATATCATACTACATTCATTCTCCTTTTATTAATCTCCTTCCTTTTGCCCCCCCCAACCCTCCACTCTCTATGTCAGCAAGAAGTGCTCCCAGTGAAATCTCATTACTGTGCGGGTCTGACGTCTCCCGTTCCCTTGGTGACATCAGCAGATCTTTATGTGATCCCCCGCCACATTCCCTCCACCACCACTCACCGCCCCACAGAGCCAGCGCAGTGCAGGGACGGCTGGCACGTCTGAAGAGCCGTCCCCCCAAGGAGCTGAGTCACCCTGAGAATATGAGGCCCTACAGTCGCCTATGGGGCCTGTCGGCCAGAGGCTGAGCCCTACCCAGGTGTACAGCGTGTATGTGCAATTTGCAAGGTCTAATGTAAGGAGCAGGATTATCAGGGTCATCACAACAGATTTTCTGATTCGCGGCGTGTAAGCCTGGGTGTAAAGAAACACTTTTCCTAAAAATCTGCCTTTTCCATGAAACTAACCCAGTAGGCCCTGGACAATTTTGCGATTGAGGTGGATGTTTAACTCCAGCAAAGCAGGAATGCATGGATCCCATCCACATTCACATTGGACCCATACATACACAAACACAAGCAATGTGTACAAGAAAACTGTCTTATCAGATAGACCCCAGCACGTACAGACCACAAACACACACACACAGCGTTGTGTATCAGAAAGCTCTCTAATCAGACCGACGCCGGCACAAACACACCACAAAGACAAATACGGCTACTGTTTGGGTGATGGCTGCTAATGACAGCGTTAGGCCGCATGACGTAAAATCGCTTGTAATTTTCCAGCCACAGATCGCCTGGCTTCTGTGTTACGTAAATTCAGCTGTAACTTTCTAATTTCTGTGAACACTGGGGCACTGGAGACTGTGATTACTCTGGGTATACTCGGAATATACTGTAATTTAAAGCAAATAGTGCCGCAGATTTGTTTTAAAACCCGCCTGTGGATTTTGCACTCAATCGTAAATTTAGTACACTGTCACCTGCCACAATATTTGTTATTGAAGCAGTACTACGAAAAACTAATTCAACTTATGGACAAAAAACTATACACATATATATATATAACTGCAAAACACACAAAAAAAGATATGAGTCTGAAGCGGTAATATTTAATCGGAGAGAAGTCAAAGGCATTCAGAGCACAAGGAATATCCAAAGAAAATGTTTAGTCTAGGGTGGAACAGAAGACCGCCGTTAGGGGTGGTTGCCTTCACGAAATCCACATGATTGTTCTTGAGTTCGGTGTAGTTAGAGCAGTGTCTGACTATGTTGGTCACTCACGCTGGCAACGAATGGCAGGCCTGCGTGAGCAGACAACCGCCGCCTCCGAGAGCCTCTGACGGTACATAGATTGTCCTGTTTTCTGTGGTCCACCGAGGACCATCCGTCAAAAGAGAAGACTGGTCAGGCAGAGCATTGTTAATCACTCTGGACAGTGAGATCACCCCCATAGTCAAGATAAGAGTTTGACCTTGAGTCTTTAGCTCTGCGGGAAAAGGGTCTCATCAAGCAGGATGTGTGCCTGGTGTGTGGTGGCTTAAGGGACTTGGGTTCAAGCCCTGATCAGGGTCCACACACAAGGGTTACAGGAGGACATCCGAGGATTAGGGGGGGTCTATCAGCACACTAAACATCCATCTGCCATGGTGTGCATCTGGCAAACATAACGGACAGCCCTTTGCGAGGCCCTGCACAAGGGCATGTCGCATTTCCAGCAAATCCATTGGCTCAGGAGCACAGTGCTGTTCTGCTGGAAGTTGACCCCTGTGTCCGGTGCTAATGCGGTACGGTGGGAGCGCCATCCCATGAATGCTTGATTACAGCGTCCCGTGACTGATTTACAGCTTCGCCATTTAGCCTCTCTCTCCCCCGTCAGGGGATGAGTAACGACGGATGTGAGGCAGGGATGTCTGTGTGGACTCCGTACTAAAACGCAAGAGAGGAAAGAGGAGCCTTAATTCAGGGGGGAAGAATCCCTCAGAGCAGAGTGAGGGGCACGCTAAGACCCCAATTGTTGGTAAAACCAGGACGCGGTCTAAGAGGCGCAGCCATTCCTACACCCCCCTCCTCCTATCCGATCCCCACGGTTTCACAGAGCGCAGCCTATATAAAGAAGCACGAGGACATGCTAAACTAGATCTGGGGGCCCAGGGGACGGCGCTGCGCGGGGAGGAAGTCTCCAGTTTGTGCGGAAGTGCAGGGACAGTACTCTACGCCTCCCCGACACTTTTTTTCTGGGCGCTCAGGTCGGCTCGAGGTGGTGAGACTCATTAGCCTACCTCATTAATCCAGCCCATTTCGAGTTTTCCGAGGCCACTCCCGGGACAGGAGGGATTGAAACGTGCCCTCCTTGCCCGCCATAACTTTACCTGCAATAATTCGGTCACTCTGACAGATATAGATTTCATCGTCTGCCGATTTGGATACAGCGCACGTCTGCCCGCGCTTCCCCTTACCAAGGGTGCACACTCCTTGTGCTCTTTAATCCGGTCAATTCACTACCGGTCAATTCACTACCTCCCCACCCTCCTTCTCTTGCTTGCTCTCTCTCTCTCTCAGTTTTCAGACGAGCTGTTCTGGTGCTGATGGACTCAATGACCTCAAAAGCAATCACGTCAGGGCGTCGGAAAACGTTGCCGTCGCGACCGAATTCGACAAAACAAACTGCGGTGTCTGGGAGCTCAACCGTCACTATCTGTTTATGAAGGCAGAGCGACAAAATAACACGGCGAACGTCAACCACAGAGCAGAATCCGCTGAATGTCTCTTGTTCCCCTCTCCTGTCAATGTGCAGAGCTGTAGTTGCCTAACTCAAAGTTACACGACAGAAAGTCCAAACAAGACGGCACTGTTTGACGTTAATGTCTGTTTGGGAACATAGTCCTCCTAGACTGCCAGGTCCTGGAAGGTAGCCATCTAGTGGATTTTGAGGTATTTTTTTGAAGTATGATTAAAAGATATTTTTAAAAGAGTTTATTTTTCTTTTTATTTAGCTTATTTCTGTGGCCTAATTCCTTAAAAGAATACACAATGGGCCCAGTTGCACTGAAAGCAATATCTAATTAATTCAGAGTTGGCTAATGGCAACACTTACAGAAGCACAGACATATAGCTATTCTAATCTTTTGCATGGGAAAGAAAAAATACATTCAATAAACTTGTTCATTTCATATGTATTATTGTATCTTTTTCTCAAACTTGTCAGACTGGCCTTTCTGAGTAATCCATGGCTATGCCACCACATCTAGGCTTCATGATGGTGATAACTGATCACTCTCAGTGCTCAAGGAGAGACTCTGCACCGCTTCAGTGGAGTCAAGCTGGCTCAGGGGGCTAGCTCATCTGGCCGGAACGAGGAGCCTGAGTGTGGAGCATTAGAGTTCCCGGCTCCGTGCGGCCCGTCCAAGATCCGACACCGCCTGACGGATGATGGATGACAACGCAGCTCCCGCTCTTAGCGTGACCCGAGGGCAGACGGAGGAGTACGTCACATCTCAGCCTGTCTGGAACGTGTTCCAGCTATCACACTTCTTTATAGGTTTATCTGCATGGTCCCTGCTACTCTGAGGCAGTTGACTTTTTCAGTTGCCCCTTACCCAATCCAATCCTGAATAGTGATCAGACTGATCCTGGGTCATTGCCCAGAGGTTTCTTCCACCATAACCTGATAAGAACCTTCGAGGTTGTGGAGACAGATGAACTGGCAACCTTTGGCCCACCACGTTCACGCAGAGACACACCACATGAAGGAGAGAAGCTGCAGAGATGTTGAAACAGCCACCAATACCAAAACCTACTCTGAAACCCTGAGTCACATTAACCCTCTCATCACCAGTCTAGACCCCAGCTCACTGTTGACTGGATGAGCGAAGTTAAGGGGGAGCAGAGGAAGAGCTGAAATCCATTACCCTGGTTCACGTCACATGTTTACACTCAACAGACCACTCTTTATTTATACACACACACACACACAAACACTCGCTTTGGATGGAGACGGATCACTGTCCAGGTGTCGATGCCGCTGCATGCACCCTCTACCCTCGTGTACCGACCACAGGCCCACAGCCGAGAGTCCAGGCCGTCGCGTCCCGCGGTGCAATAGGATCTCCAGTCCTGGAGGTTGCATGGTTCCAGTTGAATAGTTTTATTTATGGGTCACTCTTTGTAGACCAAAATGCATAGATTTATTAATGAAGTCTCATCTGCTTAGGTAGTTGTGTCTCTTCTGCTTGAGTATTTGTAACCAGGTGAGATCAAGGCCCCCTAGCCAAAACATTTCATTTTTAAACGTTTCTTTATCCTTCCAGTGTGAACCTCCAGCCTGGCTTGCTGACTCAGCTTTCCTACCTGTGATTAGTGATGTAGTGCCTGTACTGTTGGGCCTTTCGTTTTGTTTCTCCTCAAACACACATACTGCTGTGAAAGCTGTCACTTTGGATGAAACTGCCAAACACACTAACAAAGTGTAAATTTAAATGATTCGCTATGCAGCCTCCGTGGTTTGTGAGGGAACATATCTTTTACCATTTATGTTTCAATCATGTTGATTATGTCCAAATACGAAGAATGAAAAGCAATAATGCTTAATTGCAACTGCAAGAGTGCTTGGGCCGCAGAACAGGATGAGCAGGCCCTTTAACACATGATGTGCTTTTCAAAAGTTTGCGTGGAAAAGGAAACGCCACGGTCAGGGTAACAGACCACAAGCATATATCTGCTAATTGTCTTCATTCCCAAGAAGACAATATGTTGCTATGTTGCCTGAAATGACCAATTCGGTGAAGGTCAAATAACCATTAAAGAAAGGGGGACTCCTTTTTCAGATGAAATCTTACCAACCAATGTTTCACTGTCTGACGTTAGAATACTCTTATTATAACTGTATTTCTGAATGATTTTAGAACTCCTTTGGCTGTTCTTAAGAGGACATAGAAACTTTTTTCTAGAGCTCAAGAAATACCAATTCTGTTTAAAAAATCATCTAGTGGAACTAGATGTCGCAAATTACACCAGAAACACGCAACAGTTACACGTCTATGTCACTGCATATAGTATTATGCTTTGACTGGCATGAGAAAACAAGGGCCTCATTGTTTATTATTCAAATGTACCAAGTGGAAAACATTTAGCAGAGCACGCCCAAACTGCGTCATAAAACAGTCCTGGGACACAGTGTCGAATAACCGGACTGGACACTGCATGTGTGAAGACACCTGGCCGGCAGAAAGTGTTTGGAGTCGACCGATTTGCACAACACACTTGTGCTTGCACAAATATACACACGCACGCACCAACGCACATACACACCCAAACTGCCTCAGTTTAAAGGTTGCCCTGGCCCACGTCTTTTGGTTCTTTCTACGGAACACCATCCCCTCCGTAGCCTTCATGTTCTCAAGCCCTGACACACACAGGGCTAGACACACACACACACACACACACACACACACACACACACACACACACAGTACTAATCTTGATTTATACTTCACATTGGCATGGGTCCACGCGGACAAAATTATGCAATAGCGGATGTCCGCAGCTGCTTGCGCAGGACAACCACGTACATTCCAGACAAAGTGTCTATGCGCCGTGCACCTGGCCGTGTCCCCTTAGAAGAAAAAGCTGCGAGAGGATGGAGGGCAATATAGATATTTATATGACACATGCTTGAAGCAATACAAACAAGTGCAAATGGTAGGCAACTCGTGGAGATAACAGAAACATTGGGATCTGAAGAACCTTAGATAAAACTGTAATCACCTGTGATACCGATTTGTAAGAAAAATTGTAACACTATTATGCAGTATTCAGTAACAATAATTTCATAAATGACAAAGACACTGTAAAGATTCAACTGGCTCGAGAATTTGAATAAAGGCACTTTTAAAGTAACAACATGCTAGGTAAACCAGCTCCTCTATGTCTGTGGTATCTATGACTGTTGTTTACAAACGTAACAGTGCTCTGAACCATCTCCCTCCAAGTCGTGCCATAGCTACACGCGGATTTGCACGAAAGCCAAATTAGCGTAAAATACTTGCATCCGCTAGAAAAACGCCGCACAGACTTTTTTTTTGGAAGTAGATTTCAGCCTTTACTCATCCTGTCTGTAAACAAACGTCCAAAAACACTGTCCCTGCACAGATTACGTTCAGTGACCTGCACGTTTGTATACATGTAGAAGGGCTTTAATTAATTCAAGAAATCCACCAATTACTCAACAGTGATGTTGGCAAGCCACCCCTTGTAAATCCCTGGCTGCTTTGCAGGGATCATTTAATGGGCATTTAATTTACTGTTTGTTGACATTTACACAGCAGAGATTTTTAAACTAGAGACGCAAACCCTTCAAACACGTTCCTTGCGTTTTCCGCTGGATTCCTTTCTGGCTTGTAACCACGGTGCGACCGCATGCTATCAGACATTACGACGAACAGAAGACCTGAGGGATGTGAGTGAGGTCACATGGCAACTCCGAGAGTACGCTTGACCCACGTTTCTCCTGATCTGATCACTTTCAGAGATAAGAGGTTTGAATCAGGACTCCTCTCTCCCTGGTATTCCAGCACATGCAACCACATTTGGCACCACTCCTTTGAAAACGCTTCACTTTAATCTTTGAGCTCCGGCTGTTTTTACAAACATCTCTTCAAATGTTTGTGGCGTCTGTAGACAGAGGGAAAACTGACAGTTTCATCAGGGGAGCGACACAGAGGCACCCTGTATGCTGAAACGACAGCAGCAATCTTTCTTCACTATACTGGGGGATGGACGATTAGGGTGGAAATATTGACAGCTTTCAAAGTAGGAATCCAAAGGTCGTTTTAGGTTTGATTAAAATTTCTATTGTTGTTCGGCGTATTGCTGCCCCTATCGTCGAAATATAGCCCTCGTCATCATATTTTTTGTTAATTGGTGGGACAAAACTAAGCTCTTGCAAATAATGTAAAAATATACTGAAATGGAACTTAACTGAGACAGGTGGTAAAAGACAGAGGCTTTATTTGCTTTATTTGCTATTTAAAGCCCTTTAATTAATAATTATATCCCAGCAAGAAAAACAGAGCGATTATCAGAGATTGTGGCGCTTATCAGAAAGAGAGAGAGAGAGAGAGAGAGAGAGAGAGAGAGAGAGAGAGAGAGAGAGAGAGGGAGAGGGAGAGAGAGAGA